>MU869167.1:0-30880 GCA_036418205.1 Ostertagia ostertagi
AAAGCTAAACCTTGCAGATAATCTACGACTTGCTTGGTTTGTCTTACTGATGAAGGTTAGCCAAAAGACGTTCAAATGGTAGATCATCTTGTTGTCTGAAGTAATAGAATACTTGGACACCTCGCAACGAGATTAATTGCTACTTTGTGTATTATTTTTGAAGGCGCCTGAATGCGACATTTAATTACTTGGGTGGAATTGTCGGCAGTGAGAAGCGTCGCAGTGTTTCAAGGTGGATGGTTTTAGCGGCTACACGCGCGTTTTTTGCTGGTGAAATGCTACCATCTGCTCTAAGGTGGGACCTTGTTTTGATTTCTGGATCCATCCTGGAGCCCACCCTCATAGTCAGCCCAAATCGCGCCTTCAAATATTTAAGTGAGGACATTCGACTTTTGTTTGTGCGTTTCATTCATTGAAAGAAAACTCAAAATCTCAGTAAAATTTCAAAATTTTCATTTCCTCAGAAATTGAGACTTTAAAATTTTAAGTTCACACTCTCTAAATCGATGGTGAACTTATAAGTCGGTCACCTATTATCTCATTCCGAGGTCTTTCGAAAAACGCGAAAATTCTCTTGTTAGCTGGTAAGGCAATCATAGTGTAAATGTGTGATTAAAGTCTGCAACAGATGAAATGCAACTGAGCTTCAATTTCAGGTGAAAGCGAAGGAGGACATATCAGCGGTGCTTGGTCAAATTGCCAACCTCGAGGAAAGACTGAAGGCTATCAAGCAATGAGCGTTTTGCTTTGTTACACTCGTTGTCGCACACAAGAACGTGTATTTGGTGGCCCGTTCTGCATAATCCGTCAGCTGAAAATTTTGTAAAAATGTATTCATGTTGTTATCGACGGAGGGCTGCTTCAAGCCCTTATGGGAAGGAATCGGTTTCTCTGTAAGGAAAGGTTCGGTTCAGCATCCCACCTAATCGTCACTTCTGCGTAAGTTCCGGCATAGGCCTAGGCTTCATTCATTTTCCCCACTATTTGTAGCTTCTCGTCTATTTATATGGTTTGAAGAAGATAATAAATTCAAATTTACTTTGTGAACATGAAAGATTGCTCATGTGGGCTATTATTTAACACATTCACGACGACGCCCCTTTTCCACTTTTCGGTCGCGTGGGACGGACGCGATTTTGTGGGCGCCGCCGCCTCACCACATAACCGCAGATTTTGTTTTGTAAATGAACAAAAACATGAATGTCACAAATAATTTCTGCAATGTCCAATGCGTAAAGATTATCTAAACATATAACAGTAGGATTTCGATCAGAACGACAAATAGTGGTTACGAAAAGAGCATTTATTCACTTTCCCGTGAAGGAATTGAAATCCAGGAGCGTCCCAGGAGCGCATGTTGTTGGCAGCTTATATTTGGCGGCCATCGGCGTGAATGTGTTAAAGACAGAATTTACGATGAAAAGTTAGCTCACTGGAAATAAGGGAATAGGTGGTCAGCGGAGAGGGATAGCGCGGGTCTAGAAGAACCATTGGAAACGCGGTCCTACGCGACAAATGGGACCTTTTTTTGCCCGTTGACTTGCGCATTGATGTGACTCGTGGCTGTGCGCTCTTCAACAGTGATTAGATAGTAGGTGGGCGTACCTCGTCAACCGCGCAAGAGTGAGCCATTTTCGATCGTCGAAGTTCAAATCGCCGCTGGAATTGTCTGCGTCGGTGGTCAGCACCCTCAAAAGGTCCGCCTGTCTTCCAACTATGCAATTTTCCCCTTCTTTGACCATCGTTTTTATCCTATGTACATTCCTCTTTAAGAACTAGTCAAACTCCTATCAGTAGCCAAAAATTTTGTAAAGCACCAAAAGTACTCATAACTCGCAGGAAACGGTCGTTCGAGGAATGGAGCCGCGTTCGTTTTTAATGATCAGATGTGTTAGTTTATTTTTCCTTTTCATGATTGAAATTGAATGCCAGGAAAATGACTGCGTGGATTGAAAATGGGAGAAGCAGCCGCTCGAATTACTCCTAACTTGGATTTGAACGGAAGAAGGGAATAACGTGTGCCTCGGCATCGACAGTCGCGGGATCAGCAACAAACGCGCTGATCAGGCAGTACATGGCACCCACTTGCTTTGCTTTTGTAGATTCGCCGTGATTTGTCCTGGGAGTAAGGGAACTTTCGGAGCAAGGGTTGCCCATATCAAGTCAAATGCTCTGTAACCACCCTCTTGGAGAGCCGGGCGCAGTCAGTCGGCTTGTCGTGTGGGTGATTACAGAGCTTGCTGAAAAGCTTGGGGGTGCTAAGTGGGTAGGGGGGACACGCGGCGGTTTGCTGCAGCCCTAGGCTGCCTGGGCAAGTTCAGAATCCACCTTGTGAGCAGAGGGAGTGTAGGCGTCTGCGGGTGGGGGTGAGGGCAGTATTGGACATGCGTGGGAGCTGATGTTCGAGTTTCGATCCACTCGAGAGAGCGCGGGGTGAGAGACGCCGCCCACGCGTGGTTCCCCCACCCACTTGGGCACCAAGCTTGTTCTGAATGGCGGTTAGGTGAGGCTTGCCACGAGCGACGTGGGAGAAACCCTTTTGTCTAGAGCAGAATTAAAAGGTGAACAAAAAAAACTTAATCCGGCTGCTGGAGTGGTAATTGGAGGAAGGAGACCAGGAGGTGGGTCGTGTCTGACGAAGCCGAGAGCGATTAACGGACACAGATTCACGATAGGATTCGGTGGCGAATTTCTATTTGGCGTTGGGACTCTCATCACTAAGTCCCAGGTTATTCTAACGAGCTTAAGCACCCTCTATATTGCGATGCACAAGGCATCCGGCCTGCCACTGTTTCTGGCTACGAGCCTTTTGAGGCTTCGAATACATCCAATCCCTCTGAAGTGGCAAGCATAAAAACGCTGCTAGAAAACGTTCTGCACCGTGTTTCGCACGATTGTTAGTTATGCCTTCCGCGGGATTCTTTTGCTGACGTGAAATTCCTTACCCGGCAACGTACGTCTGGGGTAATTCTACGTGTTTCGGACTACCCCCAAAATCCACGGACCGCTCTTCTTAGAAGCGGACGCGACCACCTTCCATCCCGCCCCTTATTTGTGTGTGTGTAGAGACATTTTAGGGGCTTGGAGCACTGGAAAAACTCCACTGATAGAAGAGCATGATTCAGAAAAGGAGCGATAGAGAGAAAAGAGGAGTTGCATTTAAAAGAATTACGAGAGGAATTGGGAAAAAGGTGAATGATGATTGGAGATGAATAAAATGAAACGTGCATGCAACTGCCAGCGGCTACGTCATTTGCGTGCACAATTCTCTCACTTCACCGGAAAAAGAGGCACGAACTACCAATCTTCCAGCGAGCGTGGTTCTTTTCAGGGTTTCTTTTTCAATAGATAGGTGGATTTCCATTTTCCGGGACTGCGAATCTCGGAATACGGACTTATACAGGTTTTGGACGTTACGAAGTGGAGAGAATAGAGATTCTATAGAAATGCGCATACTTCCTTTCGGAAGTTTTCTGAACTCGCATTCCATCCTTGCTAACCTGTGCTTTTTGAGTTGACCGCTACGTGTAATCCACGTTGCGTGACATGAGGTGGTGTGATTTGTCTCTTCCATCACTTCACATTAGCCGTCATTAGCTCACTTTAAAAGGCCCCAGCGCCATTGTTGTAAACTTTCGAGCCGCGATAGTAGCGAGTGTGGTACTCTATCCTATCCACAGTATGGATTGTTCAACACGACCGTATTTGGAGTTGTATTTTGAGCATAGAGCTGCGAGCCTTTATCGCATCTGTCTAGGATCTCGTTATTTCTCCTGCGGTTTTAGTCTGGGATCTTTTTCACCCATTCAGCTCCCTTATATAGATAACTATCTCCTAACACTTACAAGCACGAAGATATCCTCGCACTGCGACGTTGACCCCTACGCATACGACCACCTTCCACCTTATTCCTTCCTCTAAATACGATCTTCCTTCTTAGATTTGGACCAACGAACGGTTGTGCTGGCACCTCTCCATCGACCTGTGTGTCTGTGAGCTCTAATGTTTCTTGTCACGTCTTCGACAGTTCAAGGACTCGAGTGATAAAAAATACAATTAGTAATACAGTAATAAGTGCAAGCGATGTCTGCTCTGGTGTCTTTGCCACTGACTAACCGACTTGAGCAGATGAAAGGTTTGGCTGTTCTGGGCGGGACCCGATTCGTGCTTAGATCTTTGGACCATTATTGGCTACACCAAGCATCGGAGTATCTAAGTATCCAAACAAGTGTTCAGCGCCATTTGGCGCCAGATTGGCGTACCAGCTGTTTTCACCAAATTCAGTGCTGGCGTTTTTCAGTTATTGAAAGAAAATCTGATTTCAATTGTTTAAGTATGAAATAAATGGTGTGCCTGATGTAAACGCTTATCTGCGTATTCTTTTCCGCTGTGAGAGCCCCAGGTCCACTGCTGAGGTCGTATCCCATCCCTCCCCCACTGCCAGTGGACCAAAAAATGCCTTTAAACTTCCTCGGTATTCTCAACAAAAAACGCCCTGGGGAAGTGCATATTTGTAATGTATGTGTGTGTAAAACAGATAAAGGATAAAGGATAAAGCATTTGCCGTTGATCAATCCCTTTTTGGGATGCGGCACGCATTCTACTTCCATTTGTACATTCGTAGTGGCGTTTGAATGCGATGTGGCCTATACAATGACTTGCGGGGGCCAGCCGATGTACAAGTCAGTGTTTTTATCCTCCCAGACAAGTCTGGTACCAATTAACCGACCCCGGAGGGATGGAAGGCTTGGTTGGCCCGGGCGACTCACGACCCAGGATTTGATCCCCGGACCGCTCGCGTGGTAAGCGTGCCACTTGCCACTACACCACTTCCGCCCAAAAGACATGCAGAGAAAAAAGAAAATGTTCGTAGAAAAGAAATGATTTTATAGATTTTTTTTCGCCCTTAGCCCAAGCGGAGGATAATATCCGGCCCCCGATGGGTGGGCGTTGGGTTTCTGCAGTAAGTTTCGCGCTAGCATTTGCCAAACTATCAGTCATACTTCCGATACTTTCTGGTATTAATAATATTCGAATTATCTCATGTAAACGCCGAGGTGGTGGTGTCAGGTTTATTTCCGAGGTGTCTGCGTGCATACACATATTAGGTCGTGAAGAAAGTTCTTGCGCTTTTGGACCTTGATTTTCAAATGCATGTATCAAAACCTTTTGATTGGAGTAAAGACTGTTAGAATCCACAAACCTCTGCCAATAATAGCTGCGTTGAATCGGCCCGGTAGTGCAGAATACTGGAGCTCTAGAGACGATGAACCCGGCGGAGGTCGTTTCCGCATCATGTTGGTTTTTGAAGCATAACTCTTTGGAACAAGAAAAGCTCTTCAAAACCACATACAGCTCATTGGCGGCTTGCTTGAATTCGTAACAAAATAAAGCGTTCAAAAACGAAACACCGAAAAGCGCAAGAACTTTCTTCACGACCTAATAATACTACCGGTATATACATATAGCAATATATCTAGTGACACACAAGTCTTACCTAGAGACATTATATCCTCCTTTAGTTGAAAAATTTATGATCTGCCGCATCAGCATGAGTGAGTACAGCTAGCACGCAATAACGTAAGTAATAGACAAGACTGTTGAACGTACTGAACGAAGTGAAGAATAAGTGTTGTAACTCATACTACTGACGTTTACTGACACTCTTATTTAACTGGTCCAGCATGAGCTAAGTACCAGTTTAGGCGAAGTGATAAAACGGAACATAGAAATGAATCGTATCTAGCCATAATCGTAGGGCACAGAGCATAAGTGCTTACAGCGACGTGTACTATTGCTCAAGATACGATGACGTCCTTGAGATGGCTGAAGAAAATTCAGATGCAGGGAAACACATGTAATACTATGTGAGCTGAAGTGAGAAGGTATATCGGAAGGAAGACAACTGTTCATGTTTAACATCCCAAAACCTATGTACCAGAGATATGAAAAGAAAAGCCTGAAAGCATATGGTTATAGAACAATTTGGCCTCCAAATAACTTCTTAAAGGGACCCTATTTTTTCTTCCTAAGGGTAATAGGCAGCCCCCGAGAAGAAGCTCCTCTCTTGGGAATGAAGCGCTCGAGGTGAAAGGGCTTCAGATACCGAAATACTCTGAGCAAGAGATTGCACCAACTTATCAGAACCAACACAAGGAAACCAGTGTGGGGGACCAACAGCGAACGAGGAGCCATATTGGGCCAACTGTAGGAGACTCTCACACTATCATAATTGCTACCAGCTTGCCTTTGAATGCGTAGAGCTATATCTAGTGTGTGCGCATAAAAAAAACTATTAGGCACCTGTTGAGCCTACCTTAGGAAATTTCTTCCCAGGAAACGTGGCAAGATAAGCCGCTTGCTCTAAAACGAGGTCTTGCGATGCGATGTCTTCGTGAGGACGGACTACGGAGTCCAAGTATATCCATTCACAAGGAGATTCTGCCAGCTTTTGCACAGAGAATAGTTTGGGTTCGCAGTGCCTGTTCAGCTCCAGTAAGTGGGGCGGGGCGAGTCGGAAATTAAAACCCTCTAACAAAATTGATTATACGAGTTATACGACATCGCCAATTTCGTTTGTTGTTCATATTGGTACTAGAGCGTCTATACTTACAAGTGTTATGTGGGGCGGTCCCGGGACATTGGTGGTACATGATTGGAAGCGATAGCAACTGATAATGGCTGATAAGATGCGCTAGAACGCAAAAGTCGTCGATTCCGTTGCCTGGCTCGCGTTGACACCAGAGCAACCATACTTACAAGTGTTATGTGGGGTGGGACGGGGACATTGTTGGTGGGTGCCAGAAACTGATAACGATTGATAAGGGCCGATAAGGCGCGCCAGAACGCTGAAGTCGTCGATTCCGTTGCCTGGCTCGCGTTGACACCAGAGCAACCATACTTACAAGTGTTATGTGGGGTGGGACGGGGACATTGTTGGTGGGTGCCAGAAACTGATAACGATTGATAAGGGCCGATAAGGCGCGCCAGAACGCTGAAGTCGTCGATTCCGTTGCCTGGCTCGCGTTGACACCAGAGCAACCATACTTACAAGTGTTATGTGGGGTGGGACGGGGACATTGTTGGTGGGTGCCAGAAACTGATAACGATTGATAAGGGCCGATAAGGCGCGTCAGAAAGCAAAAGTGAAGATAAAGCATTTCATTTCAATATTCGTTCATTTGCTTTGTTATCATCAGCCCGAAATACCACTAAACCGCTATGCCCCTCAGAGTTCCTAAAAATGTATGGTGTAAGTTCAAAAATACGATAACGAGTGCTGGATGTTTATATTTTAACATCACACACAATCCGACCGCTAAATTACACTGGCATTCGATGCATGGTGGTTGTTTACAGACACCACTTTAGCTCCGCACTCCACTGCGCGTATCAAACGGTGAGCTTCTGCTAAGATAAAGAGCCTATGTTAGCGGTGAATCTAGCGCTTTGTCGGCTGTCCTGTCTCATCCCGACCTTCCGTTTAATGCGCGCGGTAGCGTGCGGCGCTAAACTGGTACTTATATCTCGATCGTTATCACTTGTATAACGAATACGCATTTTTAAATGTAAATCACGCGCGGAACGATAAGCGGAGACTAAGCTGCTTCAATCTGATGCGAAGGATGAACCACAAGAAAGTGAAGAGGGGAACAGCGAAAAACCCTTCCAACTGGGGAACGATTTTAAAACAACGCCGTCGTCGCTTTTCCGTAGTCTCTGCTGGAAGAAGGGATCCTCTCCTGTGCGAGCTCGTTTGTCGAGCAACAATGGCTTGAAACACCATTCTACGCTTTTACTCTTAGTACCTATAGTTGATGCAGGAGTTGTTGCCCTACTTGGTCGTCCATTTATTCCTTGCCGACTAAAGGTCTATATTAGCGTAATAGCTCGCTATGCTTGTAGCGTCTGAGGTGCACAGGGATGAATCACAACCAACATAGTTGGAACTAAATGGCTGTCAGCATATCAGTCGAGAAAAGTGAGGGTGGAGATTTCGCGTTAGAAAAGAGGTCCAAATGCTTATGTTCTTGTCCATTAGGCCGACTTTGAGTATCTATGTTACTTTGTGATACGGAGATCAGACGCCTTTTCGCAGGCAGGTAATATTCTACTTTCCGTGTTCTAGCGACAGACACTCTGCCTAACAGAATTCATAAGAGTGTTACTAGGAAATGGTTACCATGAGAACTTTATTATAACTAATATAGTTAAGTGCATTTATAAAAATAAGTTTATATGTTACAAATTTTCAATTGCTAATAATTATAAAAATATTAGTAAGTTAGTGGAAGGAATACTTCGTCACTAAAGTGCTATCTAATTGTTAGTGGAACAATTACAAACACCCACCATTTACACTTTATAGTTTTACATTTTTAATCAACTTAATTTTTCATTCATTTAGTCAATATACAATTCATTTCATTGCATGCTCCTCTGCATGAAAGTACGTCACATCAAGGTTTATTCGTCTTTCCCCTGTGTCTTTATTTCGCCAATCCCAACTCACTGATGAGCTCCGGGGATTGACGAAATAATAAGGTTCGTCTGAGGAAGGAGCGAAACGAACCGTATCTATTATTTTGTTTATAATGGTTTTTCTTTCTTAATTGAAACACCATTCTACGCTTTTACTCTTAGTACCTATAGTTGATGCAGGAGTTGTTGCCCTACTTGGTCGTCCATTTATTCCTTGCCGACTAAAGGTCTATATTAGCGTAATAGCTCGCTATGCTTGTAGCGTCTGAGGTGCACAGGGATGAATCACAACCAACATAGTTGGAACTAAATGGCTGTCAGCATATCAGTCGAGAAAAGTGAGGGTGGAGATTTTCGCGTTAGAAAAGAGGTCCAAATGCTTTATGTTCTTGTCCATTAGGCCGACTTTGAGTATCTATGTTACTTTGTGATACGGAGATCAGACGCCTTTTCGCAGGCAGGTAATATTCTACTTTCCGTGTTCTAGCGACAGACACTCTGCCTAACAGAATTCATAAGAGTGTTGCTATACGAAGGTTATACCTTTAGCATGAATTTTTGACTTGTTTTGTTTGTTAACTGCTGTTTTAACGCCGCAGTTCGCGTTGCGAATGTTTCACAAGAATGCTGGGTTGTGAACAAAACTTTCGCCCCAGGCGGGACTAGAACCCGCACCTCTCGCTTTCCGGGCAAGTGCGCTACCAGTTACGCTACCGGGGCACCATTTCATTCCAACTCAGCTTTTCATGGTATACGTACCATAGCTTTCAGCACTCACACGTCTAACGTGTTGAGCCGGTTAGCCGATATCGGCAATGACCGCGAGGCTGAAAGCTTTAGCAATGAATTTTGACTTGTTTTGTTTGTTAACTGCTGTTTTAACGCCGCAGTTCGCGTTGCGAATGTTTCACAAGAATGCTGGGTTGTGAACAAAACTTTCGCCCCAGGCGGGACTAGAACCCGCACCTCTCGCTTTCCGGGCAAGTGCGCTACCAGTTACGCTACCGGGGCACCATTTCATTCCAACTCAGCTTTTCATGGTATACGTACCATAGCTTTCAGCACTCACACGTCTAACGTGTTGAGCCGGTTAGCCGATATCGGCAATGACCGCGAGGCTGAAAGCTTTAGCAATGAATTTTGACTTGTTTTGTTTGTTAACTGCTGTTTTAACGCCGCAGTTCGCGTTGCGAATGTTTCACAAGAATGCTGGGTTGTGAACAAAACTTTCGCCCCAGGCGGGACTAGAACCCGCACCTCTCGCTTTCCGGGCAAGTGCGCTACCAGTTACGCTACCGGGGCACCATTTCATTCCAACTCAGCTTTTCATGGTATACGTACCATAGCTTTCAGCACTCACACGTCTAACGTGTTGAGCCGGTTAGCCGATATCGGCAATGACCGCGAGGCTGAAAGCTTTAGCAATGAATTTTGACTTGTTTTGTTTGTTAACTGCTGTTTTAACGCCGCATAACTTCGTTGCGGATACAAGCATCGTGGGCAACGCGGTCATCGTAGTCTCCTGCGAAAGATCTCGCGGCGAAAGCAGCAAAATGTAATAGCTGTGCTGCATATGAACGTACCAATAGTATTCCAATAGCAAACTTTCCAGAGGTGGCAAGATTTGGAGGGATTCCGCGTCGTCTCCAGTTAGTGGACGCAGGACGCTGAGAAGCGGAGGGGAGCGGGCGGACGGAGAGAGGCTGAAAAAGATGAGATTGAGTTACAAAATTTTAAGAAAGATTAAGTGATTGAAATATTATCTGAGTCCATTCAGCTTCAGCCTTGTTCCTTAAAGCAACAGTTCAGGAACGGTTTCGCGGGAAAAAACCACCAATAATGAAGTTGTAGATGAAAACCAGACGATTAATGTATGAAAAACTGGAAAAAAACGTCGGGGAGGGTCTTAGACAGGTACTCTCCCTCTGCCGCTCAGCAATGGATAAAGACGCACGTTGGACGAGTTGTCTGAACGTGCCCGCTGTAAACGCGCTCCATTTTTCAATCAATTTTCCCTGTGGTCCCAAAACGAGCACGATTGCCGACGCGTCCAATGACGGCCGGCAAGGGGGCGGGATTGGGGAAATCCCCAAGAACACCCATGTTTGAGGGACTTTCCACCCTGTTTTTGAGTTTCTGAGGTAAGTTCGTTTATTATTTCCACTGCATATGTTCTTCACTAGGGCTCGTGTATCCCTCAGTAGTAGTGGCATTGAAATTTTCGGACCCTCCCTGAACTGTTGCTTTAAGGAATCGCCTCCTTTCAGAATAACCAGCCTGGAGTGATGCTCCTACGGTACGTGTGCGTCGCTGAGCACCATTCGCGAAAACGTGTGCTGCGGAGGCTCAGGATGAAGGGGCAGAAGGAGTGAAGCCCTGGCTCGGCTGCGGGATAATTCAAAAGAGTGCGGACGATGCATCGTCCAGCACCTCAATTCCACGAGGTTGTATTGGACCTCCACACCCCCAGATAATTATACGTAACTTGATAGTATGCTAGAAGTATGTCTTGTAAATCGTGTTACAGGTGCTTCGCGCTATGATGATCACCGTAAAGATGGGAAAGGAAGAAGACGAGCGTGTCTACAAAGGACGAAGCAAAACCAACTTTCCTCTGCCTGAAGAGCTTTAAGAGTCTTTTAGGCGGCAGGAGATGGGAGAGTTCTTGAGTGTGATAGTGAAGAGTGACGGGACTCTGACATATATAATAGATGTTTATTTGTTGTTATTGTATTATAAATGTTTATTCAAACAACCTCCTCATCGAATCACAGCTCCACTTTGTACTCCTCTTCCTCATCCGTTGGGTCCACTACCCAGTGAGCAGAGCCACTGGGACCCTTCGCCTGCAAAGCTATGAGTCGTCCGTTTAGAGCCTACTTCAATACAGTCTCTCCAAATGCGCTCGCTGGAATCTTCAGAATTAGCTTTGACGTCCTGTTTCCGCTGAAGCTCTGTCGTCTTCAGCACTTTCCTTTTCCCACTCGGTTTTTCAAGCTGCAATGTATTCATGTGCGTTGTAGCCATAGCGGGCAGGTCCATAGCGGGTAGGTCGCCTGTGGGAAGAACATCTCCTTAGGGTAGTTTTTGCTGTCTAGTGAGTTTTTAGACTCACATACAGGGGCACCTCTTATGGGCTACCTTTTGGAATGTCTTTTCGAAAAGACTTTGCAAGGATGACCCTCCGAATCCGTTCTCAACTCATCACTCCTTGGACCTTGAAGCGCCGCTACGGCCCTCTGAGCGGATCTCGGAAAACCTCTTACCTTGGTGCAGTGCATGTTTTACTAACAAATCGCATACCAGTGTCCACTCATGCACATCGAAAACGTGCACCAAACATGTGTTTGACATGGCACTAGCACCCAGTTCCGAATTCGCAGCGTGGTCTAGGCCTCCCGCAACGATGTCTTCACCTTATCCGTTTGAAGGGTTATCTTCCTGCGGCCGTCTGCCTTGGCTGCCTGGAACTAGTGACGTGGGATCACTTATCACATGAATTCAAAGCAGCTCCTACCCTTCCTGAAGTCGTTGCCCAACCACTTCACCAGATGCCATCCATCATAATATGTAATAAGGAAAGACATAATCTCAGATCCCGTTTCTCGGAGCATAGCTCTTAACGAACGGGTGCGGTCTGCCGTCAAAGTAGAAATTCAGAATTTGCATACAACCATCCACCGCAACAGGCTTTTCATACTCTCTACCTCTATACTACTGTACCAATATTTTCTGCAAAAACCCTTCATATATGAACACTCGTATTTATCCATACGCGGCTCACCCGTCTTCGGACTGTAGAGTACACAGGCTTGCCGGCATCCTATGAGAGCTTAATAACCTCGGCTGTCATATGCACAATCTGCTACCAGATGGAGGCCCTCCCTCTCTTGCAATTGCAGAATCTCATTATTTTATGAAGTGGGTGTTCAAGCAACTGCGTAGGGCACCTTATCAGTTGGCGTGCATCACGCGTGAGATTCAGTGAGACTGGACATCCTGCAACGATGAGAAACGACAACACTTTAAGACCTCATCCTAGCCCAGAAAATAGTCTGTTCCACAAACATATGATGGCATTATATAGAACAGTCACTGACCAAAGCAGCCGGCGAAATAAAAGATGAGAAGAAATGTTGAACATGTTTTTCCTCAAACCACAGTTGTTGCGAATATGACGAATCGGGATGCGAGCAAAAGCACCACCCATCACTGTGCTTCAGAACCGGCAACAATCAGAATGTAAGCCAAAATACAACCAATTAAAGCAGACGGTGAGTTCGAACACGATAAACTCTCTCCAATAAATCAAAATCTCTCAAGACCTCCAACCAGCGTTGTGGTGAATCTCGGAATAATCGCAGAGGTCTAAATATCACCAGCGTGTGCACCGAAAACAAGGGGAATAAGAACAGTGGAAACAATATTACATCCTCACAGCTGGTACTAATGGTAGCCGAAGGAAGCATTTAGACACACAACGCAAAACTACAGTAAACACTTTTATTTTTCGACATTAGAGCGTAAAAACTGTCATGCAGGAGTCACCGCTACAAAGCTACTGTGCAGACTGCCAAAACCGATACAATCTCGAGCATAAGGGGGCCACGTTGAAAATTTTGAAAGCCATGATGTCGGCGTCAAAATCAGTACAGCATTCGGAGAAGAAGTTGAATTTAATTTTCAGACGAAATAACTCATCTCAAATTGTCAAGTGTAAACCTAACTTAGACGGTTATACATTTCTTGGAAACGTACGCCACTTGTCAGGCTAACTCCAAACTCCATACAGATCGTTAGATACCTATGACTTCGTGGGCTAGAGCTCGTGGCGAGTCACACAAGTGACGCAAACTCCCTCTGGTTTGAATATTTCGAAAGACCGTCTTCGCGCCTACGATATGGCAAATGTGAAATCACATCTCCAGAAAGGAAGACAAATGAAAACATTTGCTACGTTGGCAACCGTTAATGAACCCAGCGAAAAGGATATGCTACAAAAGCTGTTTGATCTCGATGGGTTAGGGCTTTTCAGAGAGGAAAATGGCAAAAACGTTCGAATACCTTGCAGAATACTCCAAAAAATCATGCCTTCCCCAAAGACGCATCCAAATGCGCTGTTTTCTCCCTGAAAGGATTACGTCTATAACTGCCGAATATTAGACTACTTAAATAGCAATTTGTCCCCGGCTCGAATCGCTTGAAAAAAGGCTTTAGCGAGATTTCGAAGAAGCCGCCGTTGTCCTGCAGAAAATACTTCAAAATAGTAATAAACATGGTACAAATCCAAACCTCTCCAACAATGACAGACCTAGTAACGTTCTACCTGTAAATGCTCGGCATTCATGTTCAAAGCCGCAAATCACCGTTCCCACTCACAAAAGAAAATAATTCAAGGTGCTTATCTTTTCTCCAAATTCGTCTCCAATCGGATCCACTCCTTTCTTCCCAAATTTCGGGGGAATCGATTCTAGTGACATGAGTCGGGGGGTTGATCAAAATGAAATGCTTCATCTGAGAGTGCAAACCTTCTACGAGATCCGCAACGGCCCCGGCTGCTCCGTGTAAGGTGAGGAACCGTGGTGTTGATTTGCAGACTATGCCGGATCTTGTGATACAAACTTGCCCTTCCGTATACTTCTGTGTGTGCGTGCTCGAGAAGCACATTCATGGTGGAAATTGACACAATGTGCAGCGTAGTCACGTGCTGGGAGTTCACTTCAAGCATAACTCGTTTTCTTCAGTTTCGTAGCTTGACTGTTCACACTGCTTTCGCAAAGGGAGACTCTGACATTTTATGAGCAAATATGATACTCTAATATAAAATGTGTGAAACAAAGGGTTTTTCGCAATGGGAACAACGGATGAAAAATATGTATTCCCTCACAATCTGAAACGTCACGTTCTTCAACCAACTGTGAGGGAAAAAAACTGTGCGTGGGTCTCAAAACCGCATCGTGATAGCATCCGCGTCGTTGACTTACAAGTGAAAGTTTTGGGCCATTATGTGTGCAGTGACTCCTTTGTACATGGTTTTGAACGGCACGATGAAGTATACATCCAAGCTGCACGAGGCTCGTGGCTAGCTCGAACCTGAAAATTCATCGCTTGAGGATGCCCTCTAGCAGGAAAATTCACCATTGCGCTCCTAATAAAAGCACCTAAGCAAAAATTGAGAAAAGGACGCTATTAAAAAAGGTTCATGCAACGAACCTTTAACACTACAAAGAGTTTCGGACCTACGTGGCCATCTGCGGAAAGCGAGTCGGTCCGTTCAACGTTCTTCGATCCCACAAATGCCAGTGATCATCCTAGGTGCATTTTTCTCAAGAACCCGCTTTGGTCGGCGTTACATATTGCATGGAGAGGCCCTTTTTCCATTTCTAGGGGCACTACTGTTTGCAGAAAAAAATGGGCTAGAGATCAAACTCCTCACCGGTCTTTATTTGCTTAACAATCTTTTCAGCTTCTGCGACGACACAACCTCTGTCCAAAAAACTCGTTCTAGAGCAGAAAGTTGTAAGCCTCGAGTCCGCACTTCCCTTTGAAGCCTTGTATCCATCTATAGTTTACTCTGAAGTCCTTCACTAAGGCCCATTTTTTGTCAATTTTCAACGCCAATTGTCGGATGTCGCAGTCATAAAGTGGCACTCCCTGGTCAAGCTTCGATCTTACCTCTTCTTCGAGCATATCCGCCAATGTCTTCAGAGCGGTCAAGCGACTCGCACGAATTTCACCTATTTCATGATTATCTGCTTCAAATTTCATTGAGGGAGTGGTCATTTCCTGTGTAAAATCTCACATTCTCTCTCGATTTGCCTCAACTTCAACAGATAATAGTCTGTACGGATGAAGGGAAGCTTCGAGCTCATAGTAGATAAGGAACGACTGCCTTTTGCGCTTGACCAATAGAGTGCGAGCGCTTTTTCCACCTAGATCACGACTACATGACTATAGAAGACAATCTATTCTACTATCGATTCAACCGACTGCCTTTCGAGGTGACGGCCTCTTTTGCCATAATAAATATGACGTCAACAACCTACTCGAACGATCACAATTCAACACTAGCTGTCGGAACATGCAACTTGTATGCGGACAACATCAAATGCTAGCAAGCACCACAGAAGAAGCCGTAGAAAAGAAGCACAAACTAAAACTCTTTTCGCTAAGGCCCCCTTCATGGCTCGAGACTTCGGCTATGACGCGATAAAGCGTGTGGTAGCACGTTTGCAGAAGGGACGCACGCACCGCAACGCGTCAGGAACCGATCAATCAATGAACGGTGGCGGCGTCTGTGATATGCTATTTTGGCTTGCGATTATTATCATAAAAGCTCATCTGGCTGATCACATTGCTTCTTCTGCACCTTTCCATAGCTGTTTTCCTAAGGTGTAGTTGTCGCGTTTTTTCCTCCACGGAATGCCTAGCTGAACTAGTTCGAGGAGAATGGCTAATTCATACCGAAACGAAACTATCGTGCGAAATGTTCGAACACTATGGTCGCCTCTAGTTGTTATACCCACCAAATGTCTACATTTTCCATAAAACTAACTTATATTTAAGGCTTTTCGGTTATCACGCTACTGAGCCCCTTCAACTGTCAATGCCTTTCTTCTTTAATGTTACCGCGGCGCTGTTGCACATTCTCTCCATTCTGTGCGCAATATGCTGCACTACCTTGTACAGTCGTCTGCGACATTGACTGCATTTGCCTCAGACTTAAGAAAACCTGCGTCCCATCAAAACGCAACTTGCTCTGGAGGATAGTTGGCACTATTCAACTATTACAACCCCAAAATCTCAAAATTTTATTTTTCGTCGAAACTTCGCCTATAGGGGTAATTCGATGCCCTGATCACGAAAATGACATTCATTTTTGGCGTTGGCGCCATTGGCGCCAATTGGCGCCAGTTTGGCGCCAGGGCTGTTTTCACCAAATTCGCTGTAAACTTGTACATAGGGGTTATTTGGGTCCTGATTACGGATATGTCATTCGTTTTTAGCATTTCCACCGTTCAACGCACATTTTCCATTTTCCTGGGCCCTCTCACTTGTACATAATACCTAGGACTAAGCCTAGGAAGGAGGGAGGACTCCGGGTGGGTGAACCAGTCAACGTAGGAATTGTTGAACAAACCCTCCAAAACGCGTATAAGACAATCAGGATATATGTATTACCTGGACGCTACCTTCTCCCCCATGGCAATCTTATCCACTGAATTTGGTGAAAATAACCATGGCGCCAAATTGGCGCCAAATGGCGCCAACGTCAAAAATGAATGTCATTTTCGTAATCAGGGCATCGAATAACCCCTATAGGGCGAAGTTTCGGCGAAAATTCAAAATTTTGAGATTTTGGGGTTGTAATAGTTGAATAGTGCCGAAAGTCTGCAGTAAAGTTGTCGTTCGTTCAGTTGACACTTGTCAATCCAGGCGAGCTGCTTCCGTGATACCTTGTAATTTAAGTGTTTTACACCTTATTTTTTTGACTATCGAAAATCGTCGGAATCAGGGTTCAGCTTTAGTATGTGGAGTGGCGCTACCAACACCTGCTGAAAAAACGCATCCGTAGATTTTGGTACGCTCACTTTTAGAATTTCGATCGGTACGCTGCAGTGCCTCCATCTTCAACCTTATAACAATACACCTTATTATTTTCGTGTGCCAAGAAAGAGTTATTCTCCAAGTGCGTTAGATTGATTACATCTTCTTTGTAGATATGATCATAATGTAATCTTTGCATAACATTACCTAGATGATCAGCTGAATTGTCGTACAATATTACAGATGTTACCGTAAAATTTCCGCTCCAGGTGAAATCTTCTACATCTTCAAACTACGACCCGAAGAAGTGCCACAATTAATTGTGTTAAAGGGAGGATGCTGTATGTTCCTGCACCGAGTTAGGTTCAGTCCTTAAGGAACATACATGAAGTTCTTTTTAGAAAAAAGATACTCCTTTTAGTTGTGAAATATGATAACTTTTCGTAATGTTTTAGGGGCCGTAAGCTCGCCGCCAGCGTTCCCCTCGGGGGTACGCGGACAGATTAAGCATAGCCCTCGAATGGTCACATCATGATGTCCCCGTAACTGGAATGCACCCCACGTAATCTTTTCCGTCCGATAATAGGGGTGCGAGGATGGGAACATTAACAACAGTGCAACAGTCAACATTGGACTGCTGGAATGCAGACCGGAGTCGTCTCGTAATTCATTGAAAGAGTCGGATACAATTGTAAATAGAGCCAAGAAACCTACAAAAAAAATCTGAGATGCCAAAAAAAGCAACTCCAAAATGTACATAAAGTGATGTCTGGGTTCTCCCAAACAGAAAGCACCCCTAAATGAACTCTAAATATATCATTGGTCTGCAAGCACATTGTTCAGTTTGAAACGTCAACTGAATTTGACCTTGGGAAACCTGGACCCCTTCTGCGCCCTCGCAGCACTTTCGAACTGAATACAGCATGAACCTAAGGCAATTATGGAATGTCAACCCCTGAGCAGGACCATCTCATGAATGGACAAAATCGTGGTCGAGATAACAACGCGTGGATTCGGAAGCCACTTGGATATAAGCTCATCTTACGCCAAAAAAACGTGGAAAATTTTCATCCAGAATTTTTTATCTGGGCATTTCTTAAATAGTGTGCTGCAGTCGGAACACAGAACGTTCGAAATCACCAAGGATATGCTAAGGAAAAGAAAAATGATGACCACGGGTTCTGCAGCGCAAAAGGAATGGCTATTCAGGCGAGATGATGGCTTTTTTGGACAAGATTGACTTTGAAGGGTTGCTTCAGTGTAGTGCTTGTGAAACATTCTGTAGCGACTTCACTGCAACAGAACAGTCTCGAATCTAGGCATGAATGGGAACTTCAGCCTACAGTGAAGAATCAGGAGGAACAGGGCATGGGTATTCTCCAAAGAGGAAGCAAAAAAAGATGGGTGCGAAAGCTGCAAAACTCATTATGAATTCAGTACTGATGGAGCTCTGCAAACGGGAAAAATCAAGCCGTTATTTAAGTGGATGTTACGTGAAACATCGGATGTCGTTAAAGAGCTGTGCGATAAATCCAAGATTCGGCCAATAGCAGAGGAATTACCCCGCCCAAAAGTGGACAGTGTGAGGCACCTCAACAAAACAGTTCAGCGATGGTCAAATGCCTGGGCTTTGGTAACTGATGCCACTATTTCTTGTTGCGTTTAAAATGAGAAACGTTGTGTTTTGAGGGTGGTGGGTAGGGATGAAATTTAAGGAAATGGAAATCGCTCAACCGGACCAGAAGATGCTCCTGTTAGCAACTGTATTGCTTACAAATGTCGACGCTGTCCTCGATATTGAAGGGGTGCTTTCAGGTTCAGATTCGTGGTGACATTCCGATTCAATGAAAAGATGGCCATATATGCTGTCGAAATAAGTCCAGATGCGCTCTCTTGCCATCACCGCAACTTCAGCATCTTTCCTAATGTTGGGCTTTAGCAGAGGATCCAGTTGATGGGTAGCAGGTGGGAAGCGCACAATTGCTTTTAGTGGACGTTCTCTTCTCCCCAGCACGTTGTGCAATACCTGATGTTGTGAATTCTGAAAATTCACAGCACTAGCAGTTCAAAGCGCTGCAAGCTCACCAGCAATGCCGTCACCACATCAATGGCGTTATCCGGATCCAGTTGTATTGCATTTAGGAGCATCCTGGTAAAAATGACTCCACCGTGTATAGAGCACCAATATTGAAACAGCCCTACATGTTTCCGATTGATACAAGAAAGCGATTTTCATCTGCTATGCCTCTGGTTAAACCGATGTGAAACTAGTCGTATCCGCAGTTGCTTGCGAATACGGTCCAATATAGCGGTAGCCTTGAGCAAACCGCAATCCACCAAAATGTGGTATTGGACGAGCTCAATATTTCCGAGCGCGCGAGCAGGGGAAAAAGTTGTCATTCAGGTCGAAGAAATGCTGAAGTAGGATGACAATGAACGGTTATTTACCGTCAAGAAGTATGATGGAGTATGTCTACCTGTAGTTGAAATACATACTGCCGGAGTGAGCCGGCTTCTGCAATACGTGCTTCCGTCGGTGTTAAGTCGGCTACTGGTGTAATAGTTCATCCCCT
This sequence comes from Ostertagia ostertagi, assembly GCA_036418205.1. Classification (NCBI taxonomy): domain Eukaryota; kingdom Metazoa; phylum Nematoda; class Chromadorea; order Rhabditida; family Trichostrongylidae; genus Ostertagia; species Ostertagia ostertagi. The sequence continues at coordinate 19,602 of MU869167.1, forward strand.
ACCTCAATTCGTATGTGTTTTCTGGCCATAAAACCACGTCGAAGCTGCTTATAATTCCGAAGCTGGAACAAGAGGACTAAATATGACCAAAATCAATAATAGCGAGTGGGTCGGAGGTCCACACTGGCTCCAAAACAATCGGGAGAAATGGCCAGTAACGAACATGCCCTCCGTTGACACAACCTATGAGGAAATGGAGGAAGCAACTTCCCCATTATCGAAAATCCGATAGAGTGCAACAGATCGGAATTGAGCCGAATTTTTTTCAGATCTGCCGCGCTTTTCTATTTTAAACAAGGCACTAAGATAAATTTCACGTGTTGCCATGATTGCAAAACACTGGACACGACTAACGGATAAAAACAGGTTAACGAGCATAACCCTGACAAAGATTTCTGAATTTTCAGTCGAAGAAATAACCACAATCGATGTTGACTTGTCCGAATAGATCATTCTGAGAAAAGGAAAAAACCGCGAAGATCTCAGGAATCTACAAAACGATTTCTGGACAGAAAACTAATTAAGACATAACGGACTAATACGACGCGTTTACAAAACGCAGCTCTCCTCAAAGATACAAGGTCGCCTCTCGATATACTTCTGAATCAAAACCTGTTCATCTGATAGTTAAGCAAATCCATCGCGATGATGCTCAGTGCGGGAAAAAGCACACACTGCCTATTGTGTGTCAGGGATTTGGAAATGCATTCAAAAAATGCTTAGAAAATTGCATCACATGAAAAAATTTCAAGGTTTGCCTTTGAGTGCACCATTCTGGCCTAATCTTCCCTCGGACACGGTTTTGTCACAAAGCCGTTAAAAACCCGAGGTGGGACTCTCTTAGACCGCTCATGTCACGAACGCAGGAAAAAATGTATGTCTCATATACCCTCTACTTCGGAAAACGAGAAGAGCATCGAGAGCAGATCACACACCACAAGTGACGACGGCAAGGAAAAACTAATTTTTTTCCTTGGCCGTCGTCACTTGTGGTGTGTGCTCTGCACTCGACGCTCTTCTCGTATTCCGTAAATGACGGCACATGCCTGACTATCCGGGGAATCCATTTTGAAGTCGTTGGAACATGGCCACAAGCTCATTCTTAAAAAGTTCCATACGATTTGTGTCAAGAAGGGTATACCAAAGATAATGCCACCGACTTTGGTTCAAATTGCGAACAAGGCGCACGAATACTAGCAACTATGTTTGAAAACAATTAAGTTACAGAAATCCCCCTAAGTTCTACTGTGCAAAAATGTAAAGTGGATATTCAGCAAATCCGCATCCCCATAGATGGGAGGAGTGGGGGAACGACTAGTTGCCTCAGTAAGAAGAGGATTGGGCAAATCTCTGTGCAGAAGGAATTGGGTTTCACATAGTCTTAAATAATTGTGACAAAAATAGAGGTTACACTCAATACAGGGTCTTTGAAGAAATTAAATTCGGATGACATAACAGAGATCACCACTTTGCGCTATGGGGTTTTGCAATTGAACATCAGGTTTCCTCTCCCCAAAGCACAAGGCCTAGATACTCAAAACGGTCTTTGATCCGAACTTGACTTATCGTTAGTCTTGAGAACAAGCTAAACAAACTATTCGTTTTTCCGAAAAAACGGCAAGCAAATTCTGGGAATGTTGGAAGATATGAAAATCTAGTTATGCTAAGAGAAATGCGAAAACAACCCCGACATTTGTAACAATTTTGCCCCGAAATAGAAGAGTTCGTACTGATTGAATAAGACCTATTACCAATAGAAGGTCCTCTGAGTAAGCTATATCTGAGATACATTGTCTTATCAAGGAACCTCGATAATGATTGAGGAATAGTAGAACAACAATGCACTTTGAACGAATCAGAACCGCAAATCCATATGAGACATCAAAAGGACTACAAAAGCTTTCTAGAACTTCAAAAATGCGTCCCTACGACTCTTCCGAGATTGGATAGTACTTACTTACTTAGATACTTAGACGACCCGTTGATCAGCACGGCGGTTGGCCTTGCGCGGGTCCCAACTTCTTTTCCATTGCTCGCGGTCTTGGGCTTTCGTTGTCCAGTGTACGGCCACCTTAAGGGACACAGGATCATACACGTTGTTTCTGTATGCCAAAGAGTCTGCCCAACGTAAAGGAGGGCGGCCAAGTGGCCGTTTCTTCTCGCGCGGATACCATTGAGCAGTCTTCGAGCTCCAACGTCCATCGTTTCTTCTGATCAAATGCCCAGCAAATCGGTGCTTCGCTTCATTGACGTGAACCAAAACGTCCTTAATCTTCGACATAGCTCTGACGTCAGAATTGTGCAGGCTCAGTTCTCGTTGACGGCTCAGCGTTAGGCCTATCAGACGACGTTCAATTGATGCCTGAGCGGATTGAAGCCTCTTTTCTAGCGATTTTGTTAAGGCCCAGGTTTCTCCAGCGTAGCTGAGGGCAGGTAGCACTGACGAATTGAACAGGTCGGCCCGGAGCTTCCGATCCTTGGTATCCTCTGCAACACTTCTTATTGAGTTAAAGGCGGCCCATCCAGCCTTACGACGTCTCGCTAGCTCTCCGGAAAGATCGTTCTTCATGTTCAGCTGGCTCCCAAGGTATATGTACTCCTCAACGTCTTCGATTGGACTTCCTTTTAAGAGTACAGGGGCGCTAGCTGAGAATGCATTCCGCATGACCTTCGTTTTGGAGGTGTTGATAACGAGACCGCAATGACTTCCTTCCTCGTCCAGAAGATTTAGCATCTCAGATGCATGCTCTGGCGAATCCGTAATCAAGACGATGTCATCGGCAAATCGGAGGTGATTCAAACGCATGCCGTCGACGTTGATTCCTTGGCTGCTCCAGTTGCAGCGGCGTATCACGGATTCCAGACAGGCAGCGAAGAGGTTAGGTGATATTGGATCACCTTGTCGCACGCCTTTCTCAACTGCAACAACAACGTCATTGTAGAAAGGGCGAAACACTGTTGAACATTCCGTGTAGCATTCACGCAGCACATCCACGTACACCTTTTCGACGCCTTGGTCTTCCAGCGCCCTCCATACCTTCGTTGGTTCCACTGAATCAAACGCCTTCTTGTAGTCAATGAATGTCATCACCAGAGGCAGTTGATGCTCGCGCGATGCTTCGATAAGGCGTCGACAGGTCATAATATGGTCGAGCGTGCTAAAATTGCGGCGAAAGCCTGCCTGCTCTACTGGCTGAGCCTCTTCCAATGTTCGTCGGATACGCGCCAATATGCAACGCGTAAACACTTTGTAGAATACCGGCAGCAGAGTGATGGGACGATAGTTTGCCAGGTCTTCTTTATCGCCTTTCTTGAACAGTAACACTGTCGATGACTGCTTCCACGCCCTTGGAACAGCACATTCAGCTACATAACGCGTAAACCTCTTAGCAAGGGCTCGATATAAAGGCAGACCGCATGCTCGAAGAAGTTCTATAGTGATGCCGTCTCTTCCAGGCGCCTTGTTTTGGGGCATCGTTTCAACCGCATGGCGCACTTCCGATGTGAGAAAGGGCAAAACTTCATCGGTGCTCGGCGCATCCATTCGAATGACGGGGATGTCTGACTTGAACAGGGCTGTGTAGTATGTTGCCAGAATTTGCTCCATTTCTTGTATCGATGAGCAACGGGATCCGTCTGGAGCCTTGAGGCACGGAATCCTCCAAGCGGTGTTCGGCAATCCCTTTTCTGGTTCTCTTCAGGCTCCGTCTGTTTTCCGCCTCGTCTAGGAGTCTTGACCTTATGAAGTTGGCATGGTCTTCAGCAATCCGTTTTCTACACAACCGGCTGAGTAGAGTGTACTCCAAGTGGTTTCTTTGTCTGTCCATGTGCCTGCGTTTCTCGAGAAGAGCGCGAGTAGCTGCAGTGATACGACGAGCATTATGATTCGGAGCAGTACGGCGACAGCTTTCTCCAAGTCTTGTTACCGCTTGCACGAGGCTATCGTAATCGGTGTTGACGTCACCAACCATTTCAAAGTGTTCTTCGCTTGCAAGCCTTGAGACAGCGTCTACGTCTAGCACGGTAGGTGTGGAATGTCTTGAGCGTATGCGCATCAGGCGCACTAGGCTGCGGTCGAAATGGAATCGTCCTCGGAGTAGACGGTGATCGCTACCCGTGTTGAACGAAGGCACCACTGCAACATCTGTCATGATTCTACGGTTGCATAAGATGTGATCCAACTCATGACAATGCTGCCCATTCGGGGTTACGTGAGTCCATCTTCTTTTCGGCGATTTGATGAACTGACTATTGCCGTGATAGAAATGATGGAGTTCGCAAAAATTCGCTAGTCTCTGCCCAGCTTCGTTACGATCTTCGGCTGAATGTGGACCGATGAAGACCTCCCCGGCTCTCCTTGATCCAACACGAGCGTTGAAGTCACCCATTATCACGACGTAGTTGCGTTGACTGCGAATGAGTTCTTCCAGTTGCTCATAGAAGTCATCGTGCTCCTCTTCATCACTGTCTGCTATAGGCGCATAGACTTGCACCACCGCTATCTGTATGTCCCTCGAGAGCGAAGCGGTTAGCACGGCGAGCCGATGACTATGGAACGTTACACTTCGCACATGTTTGGAAAACTCCGGTGACACTATGAAGCCAACGCCTCCTGATGTTGAGTTAGACTTGCGGGCTCCTAGGAATACTGACGTCCCATCGGTCCACGTGCAGGACAAGGGCTCCTTCCGCTTTGTTTCACTGAGGCCGATTATATGGTATTTGATCCGTCGAGCTTCATCGATAAGTGTAGAAAGCTGAGCGGCCGAACTGATGCTACGGCAGTTGTAGGTACAGGCAATCAGTTGGCTCGCTCTTGTCCGTCTCCTTTGGTAGCCTACGGCCCTGAGATTTCCTCGCCTTCGGCTGTTTGCTGATCCAGCGCTACCGGACTGGGCAGGGACAGCCTGCAGGGGACTAAGGCAGTTATAAGAAGTGGTCGTGGTATTTTCGTCCCACGGGATAGCCTTACCAGGGCGTTCCCGTTGCTCAAGGAGAGCGCCGTCCCACCAAGGGCTTGGGCACTTTGGGTTCTTTAGTCACGGGGAATCGGTATGGGGTTTCGGCGCAGCCCTATCCCGAAGGATATTCCGATCCCGCCTCAAGCTCGTACACCACTACAAGGTAGAACCCATGTGTACAAGAGATGTGGATAGTGTCTATGTCATTTATCAAGATCAAAACCCAAGAACTCATCGCTGATACAACTCGTGCTGCTTTATAATAATCAGTGGGACTACTGCGACCATTAATTCATCAATCATATCGTGCTCGAATGGTGTGCTCAAAGTCCCTCTATCAAATGGCTGGTCCGAGCTATGCATCGACGATGAATGCCAATTAATGAATAACACCGCACGTTATACAACGTACATCCTACCAAGTTCTCCAACTGAGAAAGGAGCTAAAGTCGTTTTACGACCTCTTTAAAGGACGGAACACATAAAAAAACTCGCCATTGCGGGAGAGCTTAATTTTGCGAGCACTAGCACCTGTTCTCCAAAAGCTTTATGGGCAATCCACATTGCTGGTCGGCTGACGCCATTGGACTTCGGCGCAGGCAACAAGATTTGTTGTACGCCAAACTGTCAAGCCAACAACACCAGTAGAAAACTTTGAACCTCTTCCTGGTGTAGATCTCACATTATGCATTGTGCTAAACTTGGTACGTTGCTCGACTAAAAACGTGCTGTTACTCGTAATGATGTTGACATAGCGAAACATACCTGAACGTGTAACCTATGCTGGTCCTATTGTGCAATTAATGAAACAACAATTCAGGCGGGTTTCTCGGAGTGAGAGGGGATCGTGCTACAGTAGTTGTTTAAGCTGTTGCAGCGATAGAATTATTGAAAACTATTACTATGCCTAAGTTCTCAAGCAGCCAACAGTGCTAAAGAAATCGAACAATTGATAAAACCAAAAACGACTTTTTTGTTTAGAAAAATTAGCTTACATGTGAAGCTCTCGCTACACAAGGAAGGTGGTTTGCAGTTTTTGATATGTTTCTTTTGTTACTACTAATATTTATCTTGACAGGAGTAACAGACTTCACAACAGTTGACATGCATTATTTTGTTAGTTGCCTAGAAGTTTTGGTAGGACTTTAGTCCATGAGCAGTGCGATGCTCACTGCCCAGATAAACTAACAAAACTCCTACTTAACGGAATACTACGCTATCACTTGAGCAGCTCTGAAGCGTATCAGCCTTCGAGCTGATATCACACGACATGCCATTGTCACATAAGTTGCTCTCGGACATAAGCACCGAGCTCTCCCTAAACGCCATTGTAAACAGCTAGAAAATGACAAAAAGCCTTACATGCAACACTAGGTCTGGGACTTCTGACCTACTCACCAGGCCATTAAATTTGTCTGAATAACATGCACAATCTTTACTTCAATACTGAAGACAATTTGCAAGGTACTACACCACCCTTACGTTATTAGCAGGGCCTCTATCTCTATGCAGGGGCAAATCGCTCAGATGTAAATCCCTTCTTCTGTGAGTGCACAAAAAAGAGTTTACATCAACAAAAAGTGCACCGAAGAGGTACATAGCTGTTCCTGGTGTATCATCGATAAATAGCATCACACAAACAAAAACTGACTCACCACTGTTACTGTACTTTTCGCCTTTCTTCAACTGCTCTTTCATCGTCTTCAGCAACTTCGCCTACACGAACTCTAACGACGCCATCACTTTTAGCGATCGTGCCTTTACGCCGCTCGACAAAGCATACAGATAAGCATACCATAGCATAGCATCATCATCACTCACCACCAACACAGCTATCCTTACCCTCAACAGAATTCGAAGTATGATAATGTATTATTATGTTGTTGCGATTGTATTTACATTACTTTCTATCTGGAACTGTATTTTTCAGTTGTTGCCGAATCACTAGAATATTATCGCCTGCGCACACGCTGACGATGGTTCCCTCGTGACCTCACGCCTAGCGAGGACGGGCGTATATATTGTACAAACACGCAGATACCAAGATGTAAACTTACATTACATTCGCGCAGCGATAAGGGCTTTATTAGCTTTTTTAATTCACTCCCTTTCTATCAAAATCATACCCCTGAACCACCAGAAAATTTCTATGAAGGGCACGATGAAACCCCAAGTTACGGCATCCACCACAACTTCTATGGATGCCTTCTGAGAAGAGTGTTTGGAAGTTCCAAAGGTGAGCCAATGCTCCGCCGGCGTATCTCCGGGGACCTTACAATAATTGCCAGCACTGCTCACTTTAAGAAGTCGAACATGTGTCCATCTCGGATGGTATCATACAATGAAGCAGTCACGATAATGCAACGGTACCGCGACTATGTTCCGGTTTAAGAACATGTTTCCCACTTTAAGATCCCATGAGCTACTGCATTGCGCTTAACAGTTGGCCCAGCTCCGTTTGATCACATTAGTAGTCCTCTCACGTGCTTGTAGTACTTACCTGATCATCTGAACGTGTTATAATACATTACATTTGAGACATTGGTTGAGTAGTATCATGAGCTGTGGATCACTATGAGGATCATAATAACTTGGATTTCTCGGGAACGGATGTAATCGCTTATAGCGTTCGTTTGGCAATTATGCCCACCACCCAACGACCCGCTCTTCTGTATGTACAATAATCGCCTAAATTTTAGAGCACAATGTGTGTTCGCAAGTAGGTAATTGATAAACAAAAACAACACCATGGGTTAAGCAAAATCGGCCATCTGTGTTTTAAAATCCATTCGTTCCATGGACGATTAAGTCACACGTTGTAATTGGAGATCGATTCACTGTGCTACCGCATCCATAACTGCAAACCCCAAACATATGAAACTCACCCTTACGTGTGCCTGCCTCTACAGGTGCCCCAGCTGTGCATTCTGTCTGCTCTCTTGAAATTCTTCCGTTTTTAACACATTATATCACATTACAACCCTTTTATTCGACACATTCATTAACAAGCTAATTTAGAAAGATTTAGAAATTGAAAGTTGAAAAATTTTTGATTCGGAAATTCCCATGCAGAACAAAAATGACAGTCAAGATTCGCCAAGAGATTAATCTCGCGGTTGTTTAGTTCAGTTGGAGTAGAATTCATACAAGTGCATAGAGACGAGGGAATGAAACGCAAATGAACGTAGAAATTAAGCCGAGAGAAGCGCTTTAATATGCCGTCACTTCTGGCAATCGGAGACCTACGCGAGGGAGTGTTCGACTTCTGGGACCAGATTGCGACCTACCCCTGCTGAGCCTACGTACACTATCCCAACGGACTGTTTAGAGCCGCATTTCTGAGCTTAGTTATGGATATTGATAAAAATGCGTGAGTGACTACGTGTGGTAATGAGAACAAAACACGCACACAGCACCATATGACATACATACGTACAGGGGGGAGGGCACAGGCACACGGCATGCGTTAGTTCGTCTGCGCATTCTCGCCAGGAATCAGTACTACGGTAACGCTTGCGTTGCAAGAGCAAGCTTCAAGGGAAGAGGAAGAACCTTGGGGAGGAGTAAGCAGTTTTGTCTCTCAACGAAGCTCCTCTCCCTCTGCGGCTCAGCTCTGGGTAGTTTTGCCTTCGTGCAGCCGTGTGCACCACCAGCCCTCCCCCTTTCCCAAGTACGTTAAGATCAAATGGCCATGGCGCCAGCACTAAAAATAGATGTCATGGTGATGTGTAATTAAGATCCAAGTAGCCCCTGTACACGAGTTTACACCCAATTCGGTAATGTCAAGCCGTGGCGCCAGCACAAAAATTGAATATCATATTCGTCATTAGTGCACCAACACTTAGACGAAGTTTCAACGAATTTTTTTTTGGAGAATGGGGCTGTAGTAGTGGAACAGTGTCGAATTTTACTCGTCGATTATCCTAAAGCAGTATTTTCTTCAAATCCACTACCGTGGAAGTTCATAGTTTCTACTGTCTATTTATGTGGTCCCCTACTTGCATGCTTTTTTTTCTATATTGGAGACCTCTTTTGTTCTTCAGGGTGGCATTGGTGGCAACTAGACAACCGATCATAAGACATGAACCATTAACTCTACTTAACCAAGAATCTGTGAGCCACGAATCATTATAAAACAGTGGAACGGTAGAAATTCAAAATACCGAAAAACTTTTGAGAGAGTCCCCGTTGTTCTCCGTACGACCGCCTTCTCTCAGTGGTTGGCATGATGAATAAGAATGCAAACATATAACTACCAGTTCAGCTCCGCACGCTACCGCGCACATAAGGCGATACGTTTCCATGAAAGTAAACAGCCTGTGGAACGTGAGCTGCCAAGAAGAATGCAACGCTGATTTGCATCATGAAATGCCTTAGCCGACCTTTTCATTGCCTCCTCATTTCTGCTGAGCTGACCGCTTGATACGCGCGATAGAGTGCAGAGGAAAAGTGATGTACAGTAGCGGTCAAAAGTTTGGAAACTTTTTTATTTTTGATCTAGCGCGGCCGACACATAACGAAATTGTCCAAATTTAGATATTACATACAAAATCAAGTCCAGAATACGGGAAGAATAATTTCCAAAAATCTATAATCATATTTGAGAAATAAGATTTTTTCAAGTAATGGCGCGTCAAAAGTTTGGAAACTTTTTGTTTCCCTCATCATTATGATCCTACTCTTCAATGTTCACTTGTTTCTGTTAATTTTAGTTCAACCATTGAGTAATGTGTAATTTCAAAATGAATTCATATGCAAAGGAAGCAGTTTTCCATGGGTGATTCCTTTTTTAAACCCTGCAATCAATCAATGAATCCGGAACACGAAATAGAAATGTTTCTTAGTACTTCAGTCTCTGCAAAGCGAATATTATCGAGGATGTTCCTAGTGTTTTTGGGCCGAGTAAACATAAGACAAATGATCATTCACAAAAAAGTATTCTCACAAAAAAATTTGGTCTCTTTTTAAATACTTTGAAGGGTGGTTGGCACGCCCCGTACCCCCGATATGCCCAACTAAGAGACGATTTTTTCCTGGTTTGAACCTAATCCTTTGAAAGTCCAAGCACAGCCCAACATCGGCCACGACCTGGTGAATATCACGGATGATATCCCAACAAGAAGCCATTGTTGGGCTTTAATAGCAGGATGGCCCAACTGGCTTCCGCACACTAACGGCTAACATAGACCTAAAGGCGAAGGTAAAACTTTGTCCTCAGCGAGCGAGCAGCGAATTCGTAAACCTTCCTAAAAGTGACTGTTGTAACCCTCGTGTAAGTTTCAGTCGAATATCGAAACCTCGCTTAGTAAAGATCCCAACATTCAAAATATGAAGTATGCATGATCGGAGACTTGTCCGAGCCATCTCGACTCATTCACCACTTCTAGTATCGCAGCTAAAATGGGGTTGGCTAAAAAGTAACAGAGAACAGTCACTGAATACATGCTTTGCTATCAAGTAGTCAGAACTTGGCCGAAGATGATTTTTTTATCGTGAAATGACTCCTATCAGCTACCCCTCACTGCTCCGCTCCTTAACACGTTGGCGACGATGTCGGTCAATGCTGACCGACAGGCAGTCTGTCACATGGGACGATGTCGGTCAATGGTGACCGACAGCTTGAAAGTAAGCAAACTTAGATGGAACCCGCGACTTTTCTATTTCAACGTTTACTTCAGTGTCCTAACTTACTACACTTGTCTGCGAATTATGATCTTTCTAATTCCTGGGAGTTTTATTCTGAATTAGTTATCAGTGGCTGTAAATTGATATCACAACCACAAAGTTCCCACCGTCAGCAAACTGGAAATCTCACTAAAATTGTTCATATCGACCTTTACTAATTAGGTTACCGTCAGTAGGATGTCCATTTCTAGCTTAGGTTCCCATGATGGTCAAGTAGGCTCAGTCTTACTCATAGGCAGGACAAAAGTACCTATCCAGTCCATCAACTGCCAAATATTTCACAAACAGGTTTTTTGACCTTGAAATGACTCGTTTAAATCACTTATTCGATCATGAAGAACAAGATAACAGTCAAACAAAAGCTCATTCCGTCAGGTACGCAAAGTTTTTTGCGTCATTCTTGAGTGAAAAATTCGTAGAAGATTTCAGATGTGATCAGGATACCAGTACCATCTAAAGGAAAGCTCATATTAATAATAAAAATGAAGAATGCGTGAAATTGCGCCTTCAGAACCTATTCTAACCTGAGGTTTGAAAATGCCAGGCGATGTCACTGAAATTTCACCCAGCATTCAGTAGTAACAACTTTTCCTTGTTTCTAAACGTGTCTGGAGTACTTTGTCAAAGGCATTT
>MU869167.1:30980-44616 GCA_036418205.1 Ostertagia ostertagi
TTGTGAGCGACTGAAAAATGTACGAGAGTGGGAACAGCTTTCAAAGAGACCAAGCGAATCGGTAGCCGAGTTCTGCTGTAGGATGGAAGACTTGTCCCGAAGGATACATCCTAGCTCTGAAATGGATTTCATAAGGGGGTCCAAATTGTACTCCTGCTTGCAACACTGGCAGAATTCGTATCACATGTTGGCTGCCCTAGATGTCCCAGATGGTAACGTTTACACAGAGGTTAAGCGGGTAGCCATGCGGTTGGAAAAACTGCAGGTTGATGCTATTCCGTCCTACGGCAGGCACCAGGGACGTTTTCAGAAAAGGGTCGTTGATCGGCAACCGATTGAACCCCAAAAAATTTTTCCAGCAAGTGGGGCTGGTGACCAGGCAGGAACCCGACCATTTGCCAAGCCCTTTTGCAAATGCAACATTTGCGGCAGGAAAGGCCATGTAGCAACGGATTGCAGGAGAAAAGAGAGACCCACAAACCACAGTTACCGGGAAAACGGTCCCACTGACGGATTTAACAGGGCACGGAATGGAGCAGCACTAGGTAGCTCTCTCGTGACTGAGCTGGATAGGTGGTGTAAGACGGTCCAAGGTGACGAAAAAGATGTGGAACCCCAACCCAGAGCTGTAGGTAAGCCAAGTACTTGCGAAGTCAAAATTTTTGGCATTACAGCAAAAGCGCTTGTGGATACAGGCTCGGTGATTTCGATTGTCCCTGGTAGGTCTCCTCAAGCAAGTACGGGAGCGTGGCATCGACCTTGATGCTAGAGCTTGCATCGTAGGCGATGGTAAAAAGCGAAAACTTTTTGACGCATCAGGAAATGCTATGAGCTTCCTCTCAGGAAATAATTACGAAAGTGACTGTAATAGGAGGTGGCACGGCTAGCGTCCATATGCACGTTCAGCAAAGTAAGGATGATACCTTATTGATAGGTACGAATGCCTTGACCGAACTTGGTATCTCCCTTCAATTATCACCGAGCCCTCACCAGAAGATGGGTGTGATAGGCGATTTACGTCCCGACGCGGCGTATTCGGATAGGAGGGTAGTTGTTGCACCGGGAAAGGTTGCTACCGTAGCACTTCGCGGGGGTTTCCGCAATGGAGCTTGCGTTTTCTGGTCTAAGAGCCCTCGCATCGAGTCAGGTATATGCCAAGTGAATCAAGGTAAAGCCGAACTATCGGTCATAAATCAAGGTACTGAATCATGGGTGATAGGTAGAGGCGAAGATCTTGGTAGTTGGTCAGCGGAAACTTGGGTTGACCCAAGGACAGCAGATGTCCCGAGTGACATGATGGTCCTACATCAGCATGCTATGCTTCAAGATGCTGAAAGAATCCGTGTTCCTGGTAGACATACTGAATAAAAATCGGAGGGCTGGAAGCATACCTGATGAACTTCGTGCAGTAATTGAAGAATACAGCGACGTATTCGCTATTTCGGATAAGGAGCTGACGCAAACAAATTTAGTGACCCACGACATTGATGTAGGTGGACATTCACCGATTCGACAGAAAACAAGACCTGTCCCATACGGAATTCGTACTGAGGTAGACGCAATGTTACGGGATCTCAAGGAAAGAAATGTGATTGAGGATAGTCAGTCACCATGGGCATCACCCATAGTCCTTGTGGCCAAGAAAGACGGTACCACAAGGCTATGTGTGGACTATAGGGAAGTGAATAAGGTGACCAAGAAAGATAGCTTATCCTTTGCCTCCCATAGATATTACCTTGCAAAATCTACAAGGCAAGCGATGGTTCACTTCCCTGGATTTAGCTAGTGGATATTGGCAGGTTCCCTTAACCGAACGGGCAAAGGAAATCAGTGCATTCACTACTACCTCTGGACAATTTCAGTTTCGAGTGTTACCTTTCGGACTGACTACAGCACCGGCTAAGTTCCAAAGATTAATGGACAAGGTGTTGGGCGATTTAATTGGGCCAGAAGTCTCAGTATACATAGATGACATACTGATCGCTACAGATTCAATACATAGGCATGTAGATATCCTGCGTAAGGTACTGTTAGCGTTCCGGCAAGCGCAACTGAAGGTCAAACCGCAGAAGTGTCGTTTAATGGAACCTAGCCTTGAGTTTCTTGGACATGTAGTGGATGCTAGCGGAGTAAGAGCAGACCCTGAAAAAGTTTCTCGGATCAGAGATTATGCGCGTCCTCAAAATGTTGCTCAGTTAAGAACATTTCTTGGCATGGCCGGATATTACCGAAAGTTTGTTTTGAAATTTTCCCAGATTTCAAAACCACTTTTTGAACTTACCAGCCCAAAAAGGAATTTCTTATGGCTACATGAACACGATGAAGCTTTTGAAGCACTGAAAAAGACCCTTATGGAGGCTCCTGTACTTGGTGCAACCCAATATCGAAAAGCGAGGGATGGATCTCGACCCTTCATTATCTTATACTGACGCCAGCAGAATAGGAATTGGTGCGGTTCTTAGCACAAGAAGGAGATGACTCGCTGTTACATCCCGTATTCTTTGCTTCCAAGCATTTGACTGGCGCGGAAAAGAATTACCACGTCACCGATCAGGAAGCGCTTGCTCTGATTTTTAGCCTCAAGAAGTTCCACTACTTCATATATGGCGTACCGAGTATTATCAGAACTGACCACTCGGCGCTCACTTCACTATTTAAGCGTACTAATGTCTCCCCACGTGTTTTACGTTGGGCGTTAGAGGTACAGCGTTACGATCTAACTATAGAGTACGTAAAAGGAACAGCAAATGCGGTAGCGGATGCGTTATCTCGTGGTCTACCTCACTCGTTGACGTTGACTCCTGGCTATGCGGAAGACGAAAAAGTAGTCTGCGCAGTTCGTGAGCATGAGTGGCTTCTAGAACTTCGTCAGGACCCTGACTTTGCAGCGTTAATAAAGTCCATAGAAAGTGGGTTGATTGAAGAAATAAAACTTCCCAGGCATATAAAGGTCCTCAGCACTACCGATTTCGTTTTACAGAACGGGAGCTTGAGCCTCATAAATGAGAATGGCTCATTGGCTGCCGTGGTACCACGCTCACAAAGGCTGAAAATATTTGAGGAAGCTCATTCTGGCATTCTAGGTGGCCATTTCAACGCTAAAAAAATGTATATGCAGATGAAAAAGTCTCTTTTTTGGCCGGGAATGCTTCAAGATCTAGTCAGCTGGTGTCGCAGCTGTCAAAGATGCTTTCTGACAAACAGAATGGCAGAAAACATACCACCTTTACGCCCCCTACAAGTCGCAAGACCACTGCAAATTGTTGGTGTGGATCTCCTTGAAATGGGCCTAACAACGCAGGGGAACCGTTATGTGGTAACTGTTATCGACCATTTCACTAAATATCTTGGTGCATATGCAGTTCCAGACAAAAGGGCGGAAACGGTGCGGAAGCCATTTTTAGCAATTGGGTTTGTGGTGCCGGAAGATGGCCCGAAATGCTTCTTTCTGACCGTGGAGGTGAATTCGAAAACGAGATTGTAACCGCTCTTTGCCAGGTTATGGGAATCGAGCAAAAATTCACAAAAGGTTACTGCCCTCGAGAGAATGGGTTGACGGAAAGGGTCAACGGCACCATTGTCAGAATGCTCAAAAAGAAGACCGAGGTAGCAGCGGAATGGGATAGAATTCTGCCCACAGCGGTATATGCTTATAACGCTTCCCCGCACGGTGCGACAGGAGAAAGCCCCCATTTTTTACTGTACGGTTATGATCCAGTGTACCCCTTCAATGTTGATTCCCTCCAAACATCTATCACCTTATATCGTGGATTACGATAAGTATAAAACAGAACTGCTCTGCGGACTGAAATTGGCACGAGAATGCATAAATGAAAACGCTAAGGATTATCGCGAAAAGATGAAGCTAGCTTACGATAAGAGGTATAAAACAGCCAAATCCACTGTTTTTAGGACTGGGGACAGAGTCTATATGAAGCTCCCTGCGGAGAAAAGAAAGTCGCGGCACCCTAAATTAGTTATGGACTGGTCCGGTCCTTTTCGAGTAATTGAAGCAAGTGCTAATTCCGCATTAGTAACTTTGATTGGAGAAAATAAGGAACCGGTACGGGTCCAATTCGATCATTTAGTTAAGGTGCCTAAAGAACTAGGCGACAACGTAATCGTTGGGGCCACAGCACGCACCACGCGTGGTAGAAAGAAAAATGTCTTAAAGATAAATAGGATTTTGTCTATTAATAACTTTGATTTCAGCTCCACGCTCTCGTCGCCAAACAACGTAAGAGATGTCGATTTCCAGTGCCCTGGAGAGATCGAGGTCAATGGTCAACGAATGGCATGCGCAGTGAAAGTACCAATTGGAGAACTGCTACCGAATTCACCATTGACATCATGTACTTTCGATTCGTTGTTTGAACTTGCCCGTATGACTGCAGTAACTACGCAGTCCCACGTTCCCGAGAATTTCCGGCTAGCCCGTCTTTTGGACAAATCTTACGATCTCATTACCCCATCATCCTTGGGATTCGCGATCAGCTTTTATCGCAGCAGATGTCTTCATGCTGCCCTCGCAAGCGCTGCGGATGCAGGCGCCATTGTGCCGGGTTTTCCGCCAAGAAGTAGTATGGATCCATATAATCTCCCTCAAATGTACGATGAGGCTAGTCGATATGCTAACGAACATCCATGGAAACCAAACAGCTGGATGGCAATAAAAACTCGTCGAGTGCTGCTGCTACTTCCGGAAGGATTTGAGAGTGTTCTACAAGGTTTCGAGTCGGTCTTTATGACGGCTAAATCAGTTATTACGCCGGAGGATTTCCAACCCGACTGGTTCGCGGAGGAATGGTCCGCAATCGTGCTGGTCTCATCCGGACATTTCGCGGACGTACAGCGTTGGAGATACGCCTGGTTTCTTTTGGTGAAAGCTATCTTCAAGAGGAGCGGAAGTCGTACTACTCCCTGGGCCGCAGGATGATAGCGACTGGACAAAGTCGTCGACATGCTCCGTGATCTCGCGGAAGAAACTATCGCACAGAGACCTAGCCTCAAAAACCGACTCCGATGCCTTCTGCCCACGAAGTCACAGAACAACATGATTGACGCCCCTTTTAAAATTTTGGCAGACAAGATCAATCTGGTGACAGGGCGCCACTTCACGCAAAGCGCCGCAAAAAGATTTTGGACGGCGACTCTTCGTCAGCACAGTGCAGTCTTGCGACTGCCACAGTTTAAGCGGTTACCGGAGCCGAAGAAATTCGCGGAACACGACAGTAAAAGGCACAACGTCATCACTCAGCATAATCGGCAATCGAGAACTCACAGAGCACCATCGGACAGCTTCAAAAGGAGCCGTTCTTTTTCGCGTCCAAGCCTCAGTTCGCCTTCTTTTGCCAGGGACTATAGGCGCTCTTTTCGCGACAGCCGTGGGAGGCGAGGCCGTGCTCCCCAGTAGCGCAGTGGAAGCGCTTGATTTTTTTTAAGGGGGGGGGCATGTAGTGTATGGGATCCAGCACCAGCGGATAGCCGGTCGAGGCTAGTCGCTGGTAGCGATCGTACCTGCGGGCATGCCGTATCCCCGGGTTACGCACAAGACATAGTAGCCAGAGGTAAGCCATTGGCAAGAAGTACTGTATAACCGGAGGATACTTCGACACCTGGGGATAGGGCCCGCCCATTAGACTTGTATATAAATAGCTAGGCCACCATAGTATTAGTCAGGTCTTCTTGTTTTCATATTATTTTCCTAACTGTTCTTGTTCTACTCATCTTTGTAATAAATCGTATTGATCTCAACTCTTGCACATACAATTCATTGGTAACTCGGATCCGAGTATTGCTGACTTTAAGTTCGTTGATATTTCCGAACTCGAATCAAACGTAGGACGACAAATAGTCCGACTTGGGGGCCATAGCCAGTGACTTGGTAAAAAGTTACATTTCCAGATAACTCTGAAATATGAACGCGTCTGAAACAAGCGTCGGTATCGACAGCCCGATGGAGGACGGTGAAACCGTGTCCCAACCATTGAATGATTGGAACGATCTCGGGGTGAGTTGTCAATCAGAGGATCTGAACATATGTTTTCAAAATATCCTTGTACAACTAGACGACGCCCTTAGTAACCAAATCAGGCATTTGGCTTGTGTAAAACGGAGAAATATTCTTAGACGCAGTACGCGGTTCGCTACAGTGCGCGCTTGTTAAGGTGAATGAAAGTCTGGAAATAAGTGTGCCTGCCGCTGACACGACATTTTTTGATGAAATTCAAATGTCTCAGGCAGAGCTCCATGACTTTTTGCCCAGCGTTACTGCTCACAGCCGCATTCTTTGCGAAGTAGCCAAGAGTTTGGAGTGTGAACTTGACCAAGTCTCAGAAACAGTAAATAGAAAATGTGCAAAACTTTTAGAGTTGCAAAAAGAGAAAGACGAACAAGTCAAAGAAATAAAAGACCTCAAAGATTCAAACAATCTTTTGCAGGAGCAGGTCAGAAATATGGGAGGAAACACATCGGCAGCGATGGGGAGTCCCTATGTTCAACCTAATACAGGTGAGAAAGTTGGATAACTGGCATGCAGTTCGCAGCCATTACGCATGTCTCAAAGACAGAGAAGCTGATCATTTTATTCAGACTGGGCATCATTCAAGCCGAACGGTCAAATCAGCAAGATCGTCTCGAACGTCCTCTCCGGCATATTCCCAAGAATCGATCAGTGGTGAGACTTCTTCTGTTGCGTCATATAATAGTAGGACCAGGCCAGTCCGTAGTGATAGGGTGGATGATATGTTCACAGTTTTTCGTGAAGTTTTCAAGGCCCAGACGGTGGCAAATGTTCCTAAATATGACGGTAAAAATTCTCTAACGGATTTCCTGCGCGCATTAGAGGTTAAATTCCCTTCTGCTCTATGGACGGATTCCGATAAACGAGATATCCTTGTAAATCACTTAGAGGGAATAGCTCTATCTATTTACAAGGGGTTGCCACATGCGGTTCGGGAGGGAACCTATGATGAGATTGTCAGTGCCTTGAAGATGGCCCGTAGAAACCCTTGTGAGCGACTGAAAAATGTACGAGAGTGGGAACAGCTTTCAAAGAGACCAAGCGAATCGGTAGCCGAGTTCTGCTGTAGGATGGAAGACTTGTCCCGAAGGATACATCCTAGCTCTGAAATGGATTTCATAAGGGGGTCCAAATTGTACTCCTGCTTGCAACACTGGCAGAATTCGTATCACATGTTGGCTGCCCTAGATGTCCCAGATGGTAACGTTTACACAGAGGTTAAGCGGGTAGCCATGCGGTTGGAAAAACTGCAGGTTGATGCTATTCCGTCCTACGGCAGGCACCAGGGACGTTTTCAGAAAAGGGTCGTTGATCGGCAACCGATTGAACCCCAAAAAATTTTTCCAGCAAGTGGGGCTGGTGACCAGGCAGGAACCCGACCATTTGCCAAGCCCTTTTGCAAATGCAACATTTGCGGCAGGAAAGGCCATGTAGCAACGGATTGCAGGAGAAAAGAGAGACCCACAAACCACAGTTACCGGGAAAACGGTCCCACTGATGGATTTAATAGAGCGCGGAATAGCGCAGCAGGTAGGTAGCTCCCTCGTGACTGGAGCTAGACAGGTGGTGTAAATCGGTTCAAACAAAAGGGAAAGGATTAGAACCCCAACCCAGAGCTGTAGGTAAGCCAAGTACTTGCGAAGTCAAAATTTTTGGCATTACAGCAAAAGCGCTTGTGGATACAGGCTCGGTGATTTCGATTGTCCCGGTAGGTCTGCTCAAGCAAGTGCGAGAGCAAGGCGCAGATCTTGATGCCAATGCTTGCATCGTAGGTGATGGCAAGCAGCGAAAACTTTTTGACGCATCAGGGAATGCCATGAGTTTCCTTTCGGAAATAATTGCTGAAGTGATGGTAAAAGGAGCTGGTACAGCTTCTATTCATATGCACGTGCAACAAAGTAAGGACAATACTTTACTAATAGGTACGAATGCCTTACAAGAATTGGGAATATCCATAAAGTTATCACCGAATGTCCATGATAGGATGGGGGTGGCAGAAGTACATTCCGATACGGCCTATGCGGATAGCAGGGTAGTCGTACTGCCAGGCAAGGTTGCTACTGTGCAAATTCTGCAGCGAATTCCCAATGGACCATGCGTGTTCTGGTCGAAAAATCCTCGTATAGAATCGGGTGTATGCCAAGTTAGTCATGGCAAGGCCAAGCTATCAGTCATAAATCAAGGCTCTGAACCCTGGGTGATAGGTAGAGGCGAAGATCTTGGTAGTTGGTCAGCGGAAACTTGGGTTGACCCAAGGACAGCAGACATCCCAAGTGACATGATGGTCCTCCATCAGCCTGCTTTACTGAAAGATTCTGAAAGAATCCATGCCCTGGTAGACACACTGAATAGAAATCGGAGGGCTGGAAGCATGCCTGATGAACTTCGTGCAGTAATTGAAGAATACAGCGACGTATTCGCTATTTCGGATGCGGAGCTGACACAAAAACGGATTTGGTGAGCCATGATATTGAAGTGGGAGATCACTCACCAGTTCGACAGAAAACAAGGCCAGTGCCATACGGTCTAAGAACTAAGGTTGAATATGATGCTACGGGATCTCAAGGAAAGGAGAGTGATTGAGGATAGTCAATCCCCATGGGCGTCCCCTATAGTGTTAGTAGCGAAGAAGGATGGAACCATACGGTTATGTGTGGATGTAGTAGGAGGTTAATTAAAGAGAGAACGAAAAACGCGAGAGTTACCCTTGACCGCACTATTGAGCATGGCACTCCAGAATCTACAAGGCGCTCGGGGCCCTCCGGCGCGCCTTTACCTCGCTAGGACCTGGCTAGTGGCTACTGGTAGCCGGCTGCGTAGGGCGGAGCCAAATTAGCTGCCTTAACAACAACATTCAGGACCATTTTCCGCAATTTCGGTCTCTTAACTAAGTGTGGCTCACACGTCGCGTCCGCTCCAAAGTCCAGAGAGTTTGAATGGACAAGGGCGTGCTAGGTGATCTGCTAGGTCCGGAAGTGTCGGTCTATATAGACGACATCTTAATCGCCACAGACTCCCCTGAGAGAAACGTTGAGATCATAAGTAAGGTGCTCAAAGCTTTCAGAGAAGCGCACTTGAAGGTAAAACCTCAGAAATGATGGATGACGGAGACCTAGTGTTGAAGTTCTCGCCGAATTGTAGGATTAGATGAACTCGAGGCAGTCTTTCGTCCGTTCTCTTCAGATCATTCCTAACGAAAAGTTTTCCAGCATCTCATTGCCAACAAATCTGGTCCAGAGTCGCCGATTGATGACCTTGGAAGAAGTGTGATGTTCCTGTGGAACACTCCAATTTGCGCATGGAAGTTGCTATTCCCTCTTCGGCTCTAGCTTGGATATGGGAGCCGGCCGGTAGGCAAGGAAGCCGTCAAGGGCGAGCGGAGTTTTGAAACATCTCATCCCCAGCGTCCGATCCGGGTAGGTTCGTACGAATCGATGTTTCATTGGGCCAGTGGGACACTCACACCGGCCACGGCCTGCTGTGTTGTATGGTGCTAAGGAGGTAGTTCTTCTCCAGTTCAAAAACGGTCGTTTCATTTGTACAGTCCCGCAGAGTGTCACCCGGAGGCTCTCGGGAAATCACAGGGGAATCAGGACGTAAAGCTGGGTAAGGCCAGTCCCGATGAGGTTTTCGTATTCTAACGTAGATTCCATTGATCGTGAAATATCCTCGCACAGCACACCACGCAATTGCGCCGGTGCGCATTCTAACTTCTTGGATGTGTATTCTCTGAAGTAGAAGAAGAACAGGACACGTCGTGGATGAAAACGGAGTTAGAGCTGACCCGGAAAAGATAGTTCGTATCCAGAATTATGCACGTCCGCAGAATGTGGCCCAGCTGCGTACATTCCTGGGTATGGCAGGGTACTACAGGAAATTCGTGCTGCGTTTTGCCCAAATAGCTAAGCCCTTATATGAGCTAACAAGTTCAAGAAAGCTGTTTGGATGGTCAGAAGAGCATACCATAGCTTTTGAAACGCTAAAAAAGGCTTTGACCGAAGCCCCAGTTCTAGCACAGCCCAATCTAGAGAAAGCAAGGGACGGATCTCGACCCTTTGTTATTTATACGGATGCTAGTACAGTAGGTATAGGAGCGGTTTTAGCGCAAGAAGGTGATGATGGCCTGCTGCATCCGCTATTTTTCACATCCAAACATTTGTCTGGAGCTGAGAAAAATTATCATGTGACCGACCAGGAAGCGTTGGCATTGATTTTCAGCTTGAAAAAGTTCCACTATTTTATTTACGGGATTCGTACCATAGTCAGGACTGATCATGCAGCGCTCACATCGCTCTTCAAACGAACAAATGTTTCTCCTAGAGTTTTGAGATGGGCACTGGAAGTTCAGCGTTATGATCTGACCATCGAATTTGTGAAGGGGACAGCAAATGTGGTTGCGGACGCGCTATCCAGGGGACTCCCGCAGCAAATAACTAATGAGCAAGGATACGCAGAAGACGAAAAAGTAGTTTGCGCTGTTCAAGAAAATGAATGGCTCTTGGAACTGCGCCAGGACCCTGACTTTGAAGGACTGATAAAGTCAGTCGAGAGTGGTGAAATTGAGGAAGTGAGGCTTCCTAGGCATAGCAAAGCTCTTAGCACAGCTGATTTTGTTTTGCAGGACGGAGAATTGAGCCTTATAAATGAAAACGGGACTTTAGTTGCCGTAGTTCCGCGCTCACAAAGGCAAGCGATTTTTGACGAGTCTCACTCTGGTATTCTCGGTGGTCACTTTAATGCCAAAAAGATGTTCTTGCAAATGAGAAAGTATATTTTTTGGCCTGGGATGTACCAAGATTTGGTTAGGTGGTGTCATGGCTGTCAAAAATGCTTTTTGACGAACAATAGGGCAGAAAACGTGCCACCGTTACGCCCAATTGAAGTCACAAGACCGCTCCAGATAGTAGGTGTAGACCTTCTTGAAATGGGGTTAACAACGAGAGGAAACCGCTATATAGTGACAATTATCGATCACTTTACCAAATACTTGGGAGCCTACCCAGTAGCAGATAAAAAGGCGGAAACGGTGGCGGAAGCCATTTTTAGCAATTGGGTTTGTGGTGCCGGAAGATGGCCCGAAATGCTTCTTTCTGACCGTGGAGGTGAATTCGAAAACGAGATTGTAACCGCTCTTTGCCAGGTTATGGGAATCGAGCAAAAGTTTACAAAAGGTTACTGCCCTCGAGAGAATGGGTTGACGGAAAGGGTCAACGGTACCATTGTCAGAATGCTCAAAAAGAAGACCGAGGTAGCAGCGGAATGGGATAGAATTCTGCCCACAGCGGTATATGCTTATAACGCTTCCCCGCACGGTGCGACAGGAGAAAGCCCTCATTTTTTGTTGTACGGGCATGACCCTATATATCCTTCAATGTTGATTCCCTCCAAACATCTATCACCTTATATCGTGGATTACGATAAGTATAAAACAGAACTGCTCTGCGGACTGAAATTGGCACGAGAATGCATAAATGAAAACTCTAAGGATTATCGCGAAAGATGAAGCTAGCTTACGATAAGAGGTGTAAAACAGCCAAATCCACTGTATTTTAAGGACTGGGGACAGAGTCTATATGAAGCTCCCTGCGGAGAAAAGAAAGTCGCGGCACCCTAAATTAGTTATGGACTGGTCCGGTCCTTTTCGAGTAATTGAAGCAAGTGCTAATTCCGCATTAGTAACTTTGATTGGAGAAAATAAGGAACCGGTTCGGGTCCAATTCGATCATTTAGTTAAGGTGCCTGAAGAACTAGGCGACAACGTAATCGTTGGAGCCACAGCACGCACCACGCGTGGTAGAAGGAAAAACGTTTTAGAGATGAGTAGGATTTTGTCCATTAATAACTTTGATTTCAGCTCTACGCTCTCGTCGTCAAACAACGTAAGAGATGTCGACTTCCAATGCCCTGGTGAGATCGAGGTCAATGGTCAACGTATGGCATGCGCAGTGAAAGTACCAATCGGAGAACTCCTCCCGAACACGCCATTGCCTTCATGTTCCTTTGAGTCGTTGTTTGAACTTGCCCGTATGACTGCTGTATTGACGCAGTCGCACATTCCTGAGAACTTTCGAGTAGCCCGACTACTAGACAAATCTTACGATCTTATTACCCCATCATCCTTGGGATTTTACCAAAACCCCGTATAGGGGGGCGGTAGCACAGTTAGGTTTCCTCGACACGAATTTTCACCTGCTTAGCGTCAAGTCGCGGAAACTAGATAAAAAAGTACAAGCGGTGAAAAGCCCGGACATTCGTGAAACAGGGGGCCTGCTATTTCATATGTCACGATGAGGTGCCTTGCTTGTGGATGACTATTTGGTGGTACGTCCTTTGTAGGTCTGGGTTCTGCTTGTGGACAAGACTCTAGAATACTTCTCCTTATACTTTCCACTTCAAGGCACTTCAACCTCCACGTTGAGCAAAACTCAACACCACATAGCCCAACTTCCTCTAGTTCCATTTGGCCGTCATTTGTTCGTTCAGTTCCATGGCTCCAACTACAGGTATGGCTCAGATACATATATGCAGTGTAATGGGGCCGACAACATTAAAAGCATTTTGTTATCGTGGGCGGAAGTGGTGTAGTGGCAAGTGGCACGCTTACCACGCGAGCGGTCCGGGGATCAAATCCTGGGTCGTGAGTCGCCCGGGCCAACCAAGCCTTCCATCCCTCCGGGGTCGGTTAATTGGTACCAGACTTGTCTGGGAGGATAAAAACACTGACTTGTACATCGGCTGGCCCCGTCGTTTGTCATTGTCTGCGGCTTCATCGGTTCCATCGTCGCTTTTGTTAAGGCAGGTGTCAGAGTCCGCGACTAGTCGCGTGAATAGCGCGACTGATTACAGAAATCACAAGTGCCCCAATCAATAGTACGAGGTGTTATCTAATCACCTATTTTTGCTTAATGGTGATGGTAGACTGACGCGGTTATGATTTGGATTATTCTTTCATATTCTGATGTCCTCGAATAGTTCAATAAGAATTGCGGTTTTTGTATCGCGGATCTGCGCGTGAGGGCAGACAGTGGTCAACCCTGCGTTGCGCATTCGCAACGGCACGTTGAGAGATCCTCAACGCACGCTGTATGGGCGGAGACGCAGACGGCTCGAGCATGCGAGTGTGAATGTTCGCGCGAGAGAACGTGTCTAATCGGGCGAAACTGCGCAACGTGGCCGTTGAAAACTGCGCAACGCAGGGTTGACTCTGCCAGACTCACGCCAGCCTGGCAGAAGCGGGTTGGGAGAGGGTCAAGCGACACAGTAGAGGAAATTTGGTAAATACACCTCAAGAATTACAAAAGTGAAAAAGTCAAAGAATGATCATTATTGATGAGTCCTACCAAACGAGCAAACGAGAAAAGGAGCAAAAAACGACAAACTAGTCACTAAAAATGGCATACTATGACAACATCTCTTCTTTATTTATTTCCTCCACAAGACTTACCAAATTTTAGTACTACACAGATAGTGTATGGTTCTCAATTTACACGTCCCTCTTTGTTGGAAAGAAGCCTTGTAATCGCACTAATCGCCCTTCATGGCCTACTGTCACCAGAGGTGATCCCATAAAACGACTTATCTTGTGAGCGTATTGGAGCGCTTTCAGGTTCAATT
>MU869168.1:29770-46320 GCA_036418205.1 Ostertagia ostertagi
CTACTCGCCTAATCGCCTACTCGCCTACTCGCCTAATCGCCTACTCGCCTAATCGCCTACTCGCCTAATCGCCTACTCGCCTAATCGCCGTATCCTTTACTATCGCCTATCGCCTACTCGCCTACTCGCCTACTCGCCTAATCGCCTAATCGCCTAATCGCACGCACGATCGCCAACTATGAACGCTCCATCAGCCTGTATCAGCTCTACGGCAGAAAGCGGATAAAACCGAAATCATCTGGCAAAATCATTGATATGGACAATATCAATGATTTTGCCAGATCATTCTCCAATCTCAGTCTGAACGCTTAGCGAGCATGGCAGCACGTTTCGCGGGACCCTACACTTCCGCCCGCTGCCGCGCGCATAACATGGTAGGCTTTAGCGAAACTGGAGGACCTGTGGAACATCTGCTGATCTACTCCACAAAGCAGCTCACTATTGGATATGTTAGTGGAATGACCTGAGGTTGGAGGATCTCCACTTTCACTGAAGTCCATCATGGATGCGCGTGGAAGCGAAGTTTAGCTGGTATTTATCAACTCTGTAAACGCCGTTCGCGTTGACGGTGGAGAGTTTGCACTCATGTATGATATGTGGGGTGAGGCGGGGACCAAGAAGTTGAGTGAACGAATGTGGTAGCAACTGATAAGAACTGATAAGGGGCGTCAAAGTGTGGATACCACCAGTTTCGTTGCGGCCCTTGCGGTTACATTGGAACCTTGGCTCTCACATGTGGTATAGGGGATGGGACGGGAACACGGATAGTGGGTGATAACAAGCGATAACGGTTGATAAGGAAGTTAGGATTTTGAGTACCGCTAATTTCGTTGTAGCCTTCGTGGTTGACAATAAATATGGGCTGTTACAAACAAATGAACACGTTGCCTGGAGGTGGGATGGGGACACCGATTGCGAGCAGTATGAACTGATAACAAATGACAAGGAATGATAAGAGCGTCTGAATGCAGGTCTCTCCAACTTCGTTGCAATTATCACTGGCAAGCGATCAAGGTGGCGAGGGTTGAATGTAGGTGACAGAAAGTGGTATGAGCGGCAACTGTACTGATAAAAGTAGCGAAATTGAGCGTGCACTCAGTTGAACTAAACCAGGTCCCTAGCACGTGAATATGTTCCATTCCTATCCTTTCATCTAAAGAAGCAAAGAAAGTTGAGCTGCTCAACTATCTGGACTTGGACTAATAGCGAAATTTCCAATTTCCATCATAGCTCGGTTAGATGCTGATTGATTGGTTATATTTCACTTACACACCGATTCTTCAATTGTGGAAATTCTATAAACCGCTAAATCATCTCGATATCAATGCTAAATGTTTACGAAGTCATGATAAGTACCATTTTCATTCCGCATGCTACTGCGCGCATTACGCGACAATCTTCAGCAAAATTGGACAACCTTTGAACTTCATGTGACACATCTTCCAAAACATCTTACTGTTAGTTTCTCAGCCACGTGACCTAATATTCTGCAAGTTGTCCAGTTTCACTGAAGCCCACCATGTGATGCGCGCGGTTGCGTGCGGAGCTAAACTGGTAATAACAAGTGAGATCTAATGCTTATCTGCTCCGCATTCACACTCCCTAAAGTTGAGTGGTGTTAATGAGTCTGACTTCTTCTTCCGCCCGCTACGTGTAAAGTACATAGACGGTGACAAAAATGAGCACTGCCGAGCTTTTTTGTTGAACAGAACTCATGCTTTTGATGAATCTGAGTGATGTTATTAACGAAGGTGACTATACTGCTGGTGATAAAGCAATTATTTACCAACTCCACAAACATCCATCATTTTCTAGCGGAAATAACATGGTCTAGCGGCCGAATAAGCTTGGATAACTAATACCTTTGTTCAAGCTGCACGATAGTTGTTTACGCTATCAGGACTTTGCATGAACAACTATCATGCTTTGGATGTTGGATGGTTTAGCGGTTGCAACTTCTTACGCTATGGCATTGAAAGAGAAACACCAACACTTATTATGCACAAACACCGGAAAGCTCGGAAAGATTAGCGGTCTAAGCAATCTCGATGGTAACGACGAAATCGCAAACTAAATAGTATTTTTTGTCGCCATCTAGATAACAACTTTAGCGGCTCTTCATTTTTAACCTGATCAATCTTATCAGCCCTTATCAGGTGTTATCACTTTCTGTCCCCACCAAATATGTTCCCGTCCCACCCCCTATATCATATCTTGAAATCCAACTCCTGACGACCACTGGTGCCCGAGCTATGAATTTCGCGACACTTGCGTTCTAGCGCCTTTTATCAGCCCTTATCAGTTGTTATCACTTTCTGTCCTCCACCAAATATGTTCCACAAACACAGGCATACACACAAACACACACCAACAGACACACTTAGCCGATTATCCCTACTATATATAAAGCGCTAAGTCTGTCTGTCTGTGTGTGTGTCACGAAATTCATAGCACGCGTCGCAGCAGTCGTTAGGAGCTGATTTTTTGATATGATATAGGGGGTGGGACGGGAACATATTTGGTGGGGGTCACAAAGTGATAACGACTGATAAGAGCAGATAAGAGGCGCTGAAACACAAATTTCACGAAATTCATAGTGCGCTTCGCAGCAGTCGTCAGGAGCTGAGTTTGGACAGTTCTAAGGGGGTCACAACGGAAGCAATCTGGTGGAGGTCACCCAAGTGCTAACGATTGATAACGAGCAAGATTAAATCGCGAAACGGCAATTCCAACGAAATTGATAGGCGCTTACGCCAGCAGTCGTCAGGAGCTGATTTTGGGGCATGATATAGGGGTGGGACGGGAACATATTTGGTGGGGGTCAAAAAGTGATAACGACTGATGAGGACTGATAGTAACGATATGCGTACGAACGTAGAGAGCACTTGAAATAGAAAATAGAGAGCAGATTGTAGATAATGCCTTTCATTTCAATATCATTTCATCAGCGTTGTAATTGTAAACTCCTTCCGACCGCTACACCTTCTAGAGTTCTTGAGGATGAATGGGATGCTCGAATAAATATGATAATGAATACTGGCATTCCGTTTTGAGATATTCGACCGCTAAATTACCTCGATACTCGACGCATAGTGGTTGTTTACATCATCACTTTAGCTGTGCACTTCACTGCGCTTATCAAACAGTGAGATACAGCCAAGATGGGCAGCCTATGTAACGGACAGTAAGTAAGCGTTAAAAACAGGCTAATACCTTAGAATTGTTCTGTCCCGAAGTCTCATGTCGATCTAAATGTGTATTAAACAATGTGAGACTTCAAAATTTTATTGCAAAAGACTCAAAACTTTCTACAAAAGAGATTGCAAAAATGAGTGTTTGCAAAAGTTTTGCAAAAGTTTAAGCCTTTTTTGGCGAGCTTTCGGCGCTTAGCGCCTTTGTCGAGCCTGAAATGAAAATTATAAGCTTTCTTAAAGTCTGTTAATATATTAAAATATATTAACTGACCCACCTGCTGTCCACTTTCAAAAGTGTAACACTTACCACCCTTGTCGGTCTGTGAAGCAGGAACTGTTCCCTACCCTAGATTTACCCTTAAATAGCGTTGACGTGCTACGACCGTTATTTCCCAAAATATCGCATTCATTCCACAGTGATGATAACTGTAGTCATGCGATGAGTTGAAGAGAGTCACGTAACTCGTCTCTGCTATTTATTTCCGGGGCTAGTCTTTTTATTTCCAGAGCCTCCAGTATTTTGCGTTCCACTGTGTTTCAACGGAACGGTGTAGGACTTTTACGTTGAGGGTGGGTGGATCCCCTTGGGCATGTTGTTGGGTTCTATGTTTGGAGAAGCTGTTACCTGGATATGAGGCCGGATTTTGTAGAGCCCTCCGATGTTCATCGAGTCGTTTGTGGAGAGGTCTTCTTGTTTCTCCAACATACTTATGCCCACATCCTTGGCATTCTATTGCACTAGTTTGGCATATTTTGTCGTCCTTACAGTAGATGCAACCATTCCTCCCACATTTATCCTCGTAAGGTCTGGAGTATGTCAGCAGTCGCTTCAAGTTCGGGGGTGGGCGGAACACAAGTCGTACTGGGAGTGAGGAATTCCTTACGACATTGTTGACCTTCCATGCTATTTTTTCGTTAACATACGGCATTATCATGGTGATCCCATCAGGTGTGGAGTACGGTCTCCATGACCGCAAGTTTGTATTGGAATATCCGTTTTCTCTCAAAATACGTTCCACCATTATGTCTACTTCACTTGAAGGCTGACTGCAGACTTTATCCTTGGTCGAAATCAGATTGCGGACGACGTTGGCCTTCATGTAGATGGGGTGGCAACTTCTAGCATGTAAAAGTATATTCCTAGATGCAGGTTTCTTGTACCATTGAAGTTCCTTCTCTCCTTCGTTGATGCGAACTTTGGTGTTGAGAAACGGAACAAAACCCTCCTCATTTGGCTCTTCGACCGTGAATTTAATGTTGGGATCCTGTGAATTGAGGTTTCTTAGCGTGTCTTCTAAATCCCTCGTGGAAGAGCCAATAATGAACACATCGTCAATATATCGCTTGTACAATGCTATTCCAGCCGTCAGACATCTACGTTCCAAACGATCGAGAAATACTATGGCTAGTAAGGGTGCTATTCTTAGCCCCATGGCTAACCCTCGGTGTTGCTTGTATAACTTGCCATCAAACTGGAAAATATTGCACTCTAAAGTTGCCATAAGTAACTCCCGAAGATCTTGTTCCTCCAGGCCCAGCGTGTAAACTTCTCTCCTATATTCCCTCCACATTGCTAGAAGAGCCTCAACTGCATCCATTGTGTTGATGTTGGTATACAGGGAAACTGCATCAAAACTTGCATAGTTGACATTATTTGGGATATCGCGTAATAACTTCGTATAGCATACAAAATCTAAACGCTGTACTATCATAGGAACTAATCAAGTGGATGGTGATATGGAGGCAGCACTCAATCTAGGGCCATCGTTTGCTGTATCAGAGTCGTTGAACAACAGGACGATGAACGCTGTTTATGTTGGCTTCAACAAATTTGCGTATCAATTGCGGTGGCGGGAAAGCATTGGTTCGACCGTCCTTGATAGAGATTCAACAATTCTGCAGCATACAGCAAACGATGGCCCTAGATTGAGTGCTGCCTCCATATCACCATCCACTTGATTAGTTCCTATGATAGTACAGCGTTTAGGAGTCTATGTCTGTATTTATATCCCAAATATCCCGATATCCCAAATAATGTCAACTATGCAAGTTTTGATGCAGTTTCCCTGTATACCAACATCAACACAATGGATGCAGTTGAGGCTCTTCTAGCAATGTGGAGGGAATATAGGAGAGAAGTTTACACGCTGGGCCTGGAGGAACAAGATCTTCGGGAGTTACTTATGGCAACTTTAGAGTGCAATATTTTCCAGTTTGATGGCAAGTTATACAAGCAACACCGAGGGTTAGCCATGGGGCTAAGAATAGCACCCTTTACTAGCCATATTTCTCGATCGTTTGGAACGTAGATGTCTGACGGCTGGAATAGCATTGTACAAGCGATATATTGACGATGTGTTCATTATTGGCTCTTCCACGAGGGATTTAGAAGACACGCTAAGAAACCTCAATTCACAGGATCCCAACATTAAATTCACGGTCGAAGAGCCAAATGAGGAGGGTTTTGTTCCGTTTCTCAACACCAAAGTTCGCATCAACGAAGGAGAGAAGGAACTTCAATGGTACAAGAAACCTGCATCTAGGAATATACTTTTACATGCTAGAAGTTGCCACCCCATCTACATGAAGGCCAACGTCGTCCGCAATCTGATTTCAACCAAGGATAAAGTCTGCAGTCAGCCTTCAAGTGAAGTAGACATAATGGTGGAACGTATTTTGAGAGAAAACGGATATTCCAATACAAACTTGCGGTCATGGAGACCGTACTCCACACCTGATGGGATCACCATGATAATGCCGTATGTTAACGAAAAAATAGCATGGAAGGTCAACAATGTCGTAAGGAATTCCTCACTCCCAGTACGACTTGTGTTCCGCCCACCCCCGAACTTGAAGCGACTGCTGACATACTCCAGACCTTACGAGGATAAATGTGGGAGGAATGGTTGCATCTACTGTAAGGACGACAAAATATGCCAACTAAGAGGTACAGTTTATGCAATAGAATGCCAAGGATGTGGGCATAAGTATGTTGGAGAAACAAGAAGACCTCTCCACAAACGACTCGATGAACATCGGAGGGCTCTACAAAATCCGGCCTCATATCCAGGTAACAGCTTCTCCAAACATAGAACCCAACAACATGCCCATGGGGATCCACCCACCCTCAACGTAAAAGTCCTACACCGTTCCGTTGAAAACACAGTGGAACGCAAAATACTGGAGGCTCTGGAAATAAAAAGACTAGCCCCGGAAATAAATAGCAGAGACGAGTTACGTGACTCTCTTCAACTCATCGCATGACTACAGTTATCATCACTGTGGAATGAATGCGATATTTTGGGAAATAACGGTCGTAGCACGTCAACGCTATTTAAGGGTAAGTCTAGGGTAGGGAACAGTTCCTGCTTCACAGACCGACAAGGGTGGTAAGTGTTACACTTTTGAAAGTGGACAGCAGGTGGGTCAGTTAATATATTTTAATATATTAACAGACTTTAAGAAAGCTTATAATTTTCATTTCAGGCTCGACAAAGGCGCTAAGCGCCGAAAGCTCGCCAAAAAAGGCCTAAACTTTTGCAAAACTTTTGCAAACACACATTTTTGCAATCTTTTGTAGAAAGTTTTGAGTCTTTTGCAATAAAATTTTGAAGTCTCACATTGTTTAATACACATTTAAAAAGCAGCTATAATTTAGCGGTGAAACCTGAAGCTTCATCGGTTGTCAGTTCTACCATAGCGCGCGGTAGCGGGCGGAGCTAAACTGGTATTATATACACTGGTGTGCAAAACTTAAGGACGGGATGGATAAATTGACACAACTTATTAAGAATTCGATGGAATTGGATGAAACTGTGCGAGCATACTACTTAACGCCTTCCTGTCATAGACATGAAGTAAGCCTCATATATGCAGCGGAGCTTCATTCTAGAGCCAAAAGGGAGTGGCCACCTAGATCGAGGGGTTTGGTGGGACACGATGAGAGGGAGTGTGCTGAGTAGGAAGAAGTTAATGTGGAATATGGTGGTGTTCTTGATTACAGCAAGTCTCAGAGACAACACGAAGGTGACTTCAGCGAGGAAAATCTGGCGAAACTGGAAAGGAGGAATACTTGTAGCGAGTGTGGTGCAGGAGTTTGATGCAACTCACACCATTGTTTTACTCGCACATAAGGAGCAATATGTGACTGCAGCCACTACTGCCCCTAGAAGAGTAGATGGTGGATCACGATTAAATGCAACAGCAGGCACTTCCTACGTTTTGCAACAGGAAAGAATTGACCTACGTCAGTCACAGGCTGCAGTTGCAAAAACATTTATCAGGATTGTAAGGCACGTTATCCTAGCTGAAACAGTGGTACAGTGACTGTATAGGCATGGTCTCATCTGGCCAATCAAACAGTATCTGATGTTCCTTCGAGACCCGCGCATTGGCGGAAAAATTTGTAGTGCGGGACATTGGCGATAGATCACTCTGATTTAATGATCGCTTTTCCTTTTAAAGCGAGATTGCGATAGGATTCTGTTGTGCTCATAGTGGAAGTGAAGATGCTGAATAATGCCCTAGTAGCGAAAAAAGCAAAGAAATCCGTCAAAAACGCGCAAAATGGGACCACTTCCTCTGCCCGTTGACCTCCGATAATGGACGAGTTGGCAACCAACTAAGAGGTCGTCGGCACTCGTTAAACCATAGCTGCCATCATACCACCAGAGATCATACCTTGATTGATATAGCATTCCATGAGAAAAAAATTGGATACGCGCTCGAAGTGGCATACCTTATCAGAATGATAATCGAACAGCGATCTGCTGAGGGGCGGAGCACAGGCGGAGGCGGAGCTCAGAAAGGATTGGCAGCCCCAGGGCGCTGCAACGAGCGCACCTTTAGTCACAAAAAGGCCACATCTCGATTCCTTTGGGCTCTAGCTACTGCTTGAAGTGCTGCTCGTTCTTCCATGCTGCACAGAAATTTTATCGTAATTTCTCGCTTAAGATCAAATTGGATGTAAGTAGTGATTTGGACTTACCTGCATGTGGCGAGAATAGGATCACGTAATGCACCCAGGACCATCGTTCAACATGATTGTTTTGATAGTCCATTCGATATGGTGTGGGGAGGCATAAAGTTGCAAGGGCGTACCAACCTCCCAACTCCTGATCGCGGAATGCTTTCTGATCGACGTTATTGTGACGCTGTACTCCTCACTTATGTGCATCTTTTCAAGGGTGCCTTTGACCTCAACTTCAATCGTATGGAGGACAAGGTGCGAGAGCATCGAGCAGCCTAGGTGGAAAACTCTTGGAAAGCGAGGATTTCCGGCGATTGGTGAAGCCTGCCCGCTTCCCCCAGTCAAATCCTATGGAGCACGTGTGGCGTGCATTCAGGAGAGCTATTGTAGCGCATCCCCATGCGCCAACAACTGTCCAGCAGTTGTCAATCGCGAATGGATCGCTTCTCCACAAAACTCTTAACCAACCTTGTGGCCAGTATTGGAGCACGTGGCAGAGCATGCTTTGCAGTCCGTAGTGTTCATACACCCCATCAAGAACCAGCTCCTCTCTTTTGAATGTCTACCATGAGTTGGAGAAGCCTCACCCATCGACCGCTTCAGACAGGGTATTTGAGAAAAATGTCTTTTCCAATCGCCCTTTGCGCTTTTCTGTTAGTAACTCTCTGCACTGTATCGCAACATTACTTCTATGTAGGTGCCAAATTTGATCGACCTAGGTTAGCTAGCGAGGTATGTCAACCTGTCAACGACTGCGAGTGTGAGCGGCCTAGATTTTGAATTTGTTAACAAACTCAAAAGGGTGGTTAAGCGTGTATTAGTTGGGTTATATTAACGGTACGATTTAAACTAGCAGTAGAACGTAATCTGCGAACTGTGTTGCGACAGAGCGACCAACTATTATCTATCGACGCGAGGTGGTGCTATGCGAGGGTGAGGTGGCACGGGAGCGGGGTGGAAGGTCGGGTACGCCGACTTTCTATATTGCATACCCACTGATGGCGCAGACCTATGGTTATGAAGGATTTTCTCCTTTTGCTGAGACTAAGCCTTACGGATGGAGGAGCTCCTTTCTAGGGCCGAGCTTTACTGTTTTCCCCACATTCCTTCTACTCGAAAATCGGTTTCCACCTCCACCTCACATATGTAGTACCGAGAAGACTAATGATCTGGATGCCGTTAATATACAATTCTAAAAAATATACAATTTTAAAAAGGCCGTGAAAATTTCAGCTACAAGGCGGATTTAGAGGTCCAACTAAACTGCCCTAGGAGCAAAAGCAAATATAAGTATGCACGTAGGTATATTAAGCCGTCGTCGCCAACTTCTCAACGCAAACTATTACCAGAACTCATTCTATTTTTGTTAGTGCAAGAATTTTGGTTTTTCTCCGCCTGAGTTCTTTTTCTCATCTGCTGGCACTTTTCGTGCCCACGGTGGATGAGGAGTCGCCGTCGACATTTGACAAGATACTGGACGCTAGTTCTATGAACAGAACTGAGTGAGCCTCCAATCCAAATGGCATAGTCTAGGCGCGAACAAACACCAGGAAACCACATTCTGAGCGATGAGTAGGTTCAGATACGCACAGCATACCATCAGTGGATCCACTCCGAACGATCAGAGGAATTGATATCGAGGAGGATTAACCGTCACTAGGTCATTGCTAGACTGGCACAGTTTATGGTGGACAAATCCAGCGATCTCCTGTTTTGGACTCCGTATCGTTCTACTTGTGTGTTAAGTTCCTCGAAACTTCTTGAATACTTCACGTTTTCAGTATTGGTGAGTTTGCAGATCCGCTGTTCATGTTGCTTGTCAATGTAGGACTATAGGGCCGCATTCTGCTATGCACAATCAATTTGTCAGACCTCTTGAAGGGCGACACGAGTAACAATAAACCTTCTGCCCCTGATTGGTTGCGTGAAACTACAGAACTTGAAGGAATCCTTCACGGAAAAATCATGATTCTATTTCAGCCATAAATCACTGGCTTGAGACTCATTATCCACGATAAGAATGAAAAGAACAGAAAATTGCTTTGTTTTGGTAAAAAATTCGAAAAACGAAAGGGCTGCTACGCGTTCAAAGTGCCCACGGACGTCTTTCACAAATGCTGGCGACGGGGATGCTTCCACTTGGTTCTTGGAGTGCCTTCACTAGAAACTCTTTCTGGCCTTCTGCTTTATTGCATTCACATCTTACACTTCTACTCCATCCTATTCTCGATCGATTTGTCTCTACTCTCCGAAATCGCGCGCTTTAACCCGATTCTTTCATTGCGTCGCCTGATACGTAGGCGCCTTTCCATGCCTCGCCTTTGGCTCCGCCCGAATTACCTTCGATGTCCATAGAATGGATTTTTGTAAGTTTGTTTCTCTTCGGAAACCGAATCTTCATGCGTGAAACTTTGTGTGCTGTTTCCAGTGATCACAACTGACACATTCATGTTGGAAAGAATGCAAGAATTTTCCGCGAAGATTCCTTTAATCGTCATAATATCGGAGATGAAATTGGGATTTCAACACCAAAATTCCGAGGCCAGCTCGACTGCGACTTTGCCGTGCAGTGTGGTGTGCATTTCATCTGCACAACACAGTTCATCTGACGCCAAGGGGTTATGGTAAATGTTTTCCGACTTACTCAAGATACACTCTTGCAGCAAGTAGTGCGCATCTGATGTTTCTTGAGACTCACTTGGAGAACCTTTGGTAGCAATGGCTGTGCAAATCATGAGATCAACAAAATTTCAAAGTTGAAGAAACGGATTTTCTAGTGATGAGCACCAGTACGATTTGAGACTATTTATAATTTGCGGCAGCATCTCTTCTTGTTTAGATGGTGTTATTCTGCTCAGTGACTCCCTTCGGAATACTAAAATAACAAGATTCACCTTTTTTCTATTTTTAGGTCTTTGAAAGAGGGGTGTTCTATGATTTCGCACAGCACTGTAGAACTGCGTTGAAAGGATTAGATACGCATTGATCGATTGCTTGAAGACGTCCAATCTACCATCCCCTCCGAAAAGGAGAAGAGCATCGGGTGCAGACCATACACCACAAGTGACGACGGCCACAAAATGTTAATGTTTTCTGCCAATGAAATGATTAGCCTGTTGCAGTTGTATTCTATCGATTGTCACTAATTACAACTATCATTTACCAGAAATCAGCTATCACTATGAACAACTTCTAACCAGATTTACTTGGAGACCGTCGTCACTTGTGGTGTATGGTCTGCACATGACGCTCTTCTCGTTTTTTGGTAGGGAGGGTACTCTTCTGCAAAGATCCCACTCGATACTTATCTAAGCTTGTCAATCGCAGTATCCTATCTCTCCTACATCCTAGTAGGTCGGAGGAGGATCATGCGGCGGCGCGACTCTAATCGTCTGCTCCTCCATAGCTTAGTCTGCGATGGCGCGTATTTCGAGATGCCACGTGGCTACGAAACAGTAGCTGCCCCTTGGACAAAGCCTTAGAGCAGCAGACGAACAGAGTGCCGCGCCGCCCGTCGTCCCCCCAACCAGGGTCGGTCCTATCGTTGCTACTTTTTGGATTTTTTCTACGACCCCCCCCCCTTCATGGGCGATTTGGTACGACCCCCCTGTGTGTAGCTCAAGTGGTGATAAGATTACTTAAACAATAATAATCATATGAATTAAAACTTTTTTAGACAAGAATGCTGAATTTCGGTTCAAATTTCATAAAAGACGAGTTACCGTTCCGAAAAACAGCGTACGCATGGAATTTGGACATAAAGTCATTTGTGACGGACCTCATGGCTGAGGGCTAAAGGATTGACAGGTTTTGAATGTGGTGGATCGCGCCCTCGGTGACTGCAATGGGGCGCGTTTGTTGAATGGGAACAGGTGTCGAAAGGGGAAATTGAGAAGTAGAAGGAATTTTTCCTTGTAAAATTTCAGGTTCCTCGGAAGACGGAGGTGGGTTCTGGATCACCGACGGTCATCCTTCTTAAGTAGAGCGGATTTGTTCTCAAACAATCCTACTATATATAATCGGCTAAGCGGTTGTGCGTGTGTGTGTGTGTGTGTATGTTGTTTGTCTGTCGGGGGGGGGGGGGGGGGGAGGGGGTGACCGAAATTCATAGCTCGGGCACCAGTGGTCGTCAGGAGTTGGTTTCAAGATATGATATAGGGGGACGGGAACATATTTGGTGGGGTAAAGAAAGTGATCACAACTGATAAGGGCTGATAAAAGGCGCTAGAACGCAAGTGTCGCGAAATTCATAGCTCGGGCACCAGTGGTCGTCAGGAGTTGGTTTCAAGATATGATATAGGGGGTGGGACGGGAACATATTTGGTGGGGTACAGAAAATGATAACGACTGATAAGGGCTGATAAAAGGCCGCTAAACTGGGGGCTGCACGCAATTCCGAATGCCATAGCTCGGGCACCACGTGTCGTCAAGGATTTTGTTCAAGATAACTAGGGGCTGGACCGGAACGATACTTGTGGGGCACAAAGTGATACCGGACTATGACGACTGATATAAACGACATGCGTACGAGCACTTGAAATAGAGAATAGAGAGCAGATTGTAGATAATGCCTTTTATTTCAATATCATTTCATCAGCGTTGTAATTGTAAACTCAAACACCTTTCGACCGCTACTCCTTCTAGAGTTCTTGAGGATGAATGGGATGCTCGAATAAATATGATAATGAATACTGGGCATTCCGTTTTGAGATATTCGACCGCTAAATTACCTCGATACTCGACGCATAGTGGTTGTTTACATCATCACTTTAGCTGTGCACTTCACTGCGCTTATCAAACAGTGAGATACAGCCAAGCCTATGCAACGGACAGTAATACATTTAACGAAGCAGCTATAATTTAGCGGTGAAACCTAAAGCTTCATCGATTGTCAGTTCTATCAATGCGCGCGGTAGCGGGCGGAGCTAAACTGGTATTAAATAATTAAGTTATTGAGCAAAATGAATTTGCACTACAATTTTCACCTTCATCTTTTTAAGGCTATAACTTCCTTCATATTCGAGCTTTTGCGCCGGAGTTATTTGATTTAAAAAATTCGAATCATTCTCTCTCCAATCATGGCTGAAAATTCATCGAAAGCTAATTTAGTAATTTAGCACGTTGGAACTTTTTTCTGTGCAAATGCGACTTTTCAACCTTTAAACGATCATAACTTCTTTCAAACTCATTCATTTGGGAAGCTGAACACGTATGAGAAACTACAGGATTCAAGCTTTCTAAAGCACCCAAGCGTTTCTGAAAGATCAGTAGTTCAAAAATTAGTCCCGTTGCTACATTTTTTGGGGCATTCTCCAAGCCATTCTCTTAAAAAACGGTTTTTTAGGTTTCACTGGCCGCAACCTCCAGGAAAACAATATCGTGCTGACCATAGGATGTGTTAGAATGCTTTGTGCATGCGCTTGCACTGATATCCCCTGCCTTGGTGTGCGCCACGCCTCGGTCGCGCTTCTGATTAGCTGATTCATTTGAAAGCTCATTCAGAAGGAAGCGGCTTACAGATGCTCTAGCATCAATTATCTTGCGTAAACGTAATGTGGTGACTATTGTCCATGTTGTCTTAGGCAATACTCCAGCTACACTTTAGTTTCAAATGTGGTTTCGTGGGTGGACCCATGTCATGGTGGGAGCACTCTTTTTGAGCGATGCTACATGTCTTGCAGCTGTTGTTTCTGCAAGTCTTCTCATGCTCTAACATGGCTATGATCAGTAGGGAGATTACCACAAATCTCAGTGCCGTCACCGAGAAAGTACGACCCCCCCCCCTCCGGGCCCATCGAAGTACGACCCCCTCATTGCTACTTGTAGCAACATAGGGTTGACCCTGCCCCCAACCCACTTAGCACCCAATCCTAATATCCTATCGCCCACTTCCCTAATCGCGATCCTAATTCCTAACTCCCGCGTCGCGAACTACGAGAGGGGAATTAGAATTACTCCACGATTGCAGAAAACGTATACAAGGTACCGTTGCCCAAGACTCTTTCGTTCAATAACTACGCACTTTTCCTTCGATGATGATTTCACTTAATCGCTTAATCACTCGTCCCTAACTACCTGTCTTGACCCAAAATATAAGCTCAGTTATTTTTCGTGACTCTTCCTGGTAGGAAACTTGCCGTGCATGAAGCTATGGTGAAGAATCACTTGACAAATTGTATGAAAAGTGAACATGCGGTTGCGGAGCGGCAAACTCGTTGAGCTGCCATTAATCTCGTCAAATGACGCCAGTAAAGCAGAATTGTACACAGTAAAACATACACATAGTCGGTGTAGCCTTTATTGGATCGTGAAATAATCCGAGTAGCAGACGTTTACCCAATCACGCGACACAGCACAACACGCCCAAATTGAACGTGTGTATCCGTGGCACGAACCATATATGAAAACCAGTTTTATTATTGAGGTGGCCGGTTGTCTGAGATCTCTGATAGTTACTCCTCTTTCTTTTCGCCTTCGCCCTCCTTCTTCTCACCGCCTGCGGCTGCTGGAGCAGCGGCGCCACCACCACCAGCAGCGGCAGCGTCTGGTTTCTTCTTACCACCGCACTGTACCAACACCACCAAACCGACAAGCAACAGATGAACCATGGTGATGAACTGAAAAGAACGAAGATACCGTATCATTGCAACTGCTTTTAAGTGCTCCCATGCCGTGCCTATGTATTAGACAAGGCGAACTCTTGTATCAGCGGCGCGAATCTCTAGAGTTCTCCATGTTGTCGCCATAACGGCGTGTGACATTGGGTCCGATCTTCAGAATGGAAGGCGAAGGACCGTTTGCGCAGATTAGCAGCAACGTAGCTTTCTGTCATTTCTGCATCAACACACGCGGCATGTGGTAAATTCGGCTAGAAACGGGAGCTTGTGCTCATTCCTCTGACTTGGACCGGCACTCATGTCCTTATGAGGCCATTCAAGACAGGATCGGTGGTAGGTGACTGAGCCCAGGAGAGGGGGGAAAAGGCCAGGTAGGACATAAAATTGCTCACATACTCCCCCGGAATCACTTCCCCTCTCTAAGGCTTAGTCCCAAACACAGTAACTGACTCACTCAGTTGATGTCCCCCCCCCCCCCCAACGACATGAAGGGTGCGCGTCAGTTCTCCTCCTTGGGTCAGGCCAGATTTAAGACTTCACTCATTTGTCGGCAGCAAGCCTAGGATCAAGCCTTGGCCGTAAGGCTATGCTTACGCTTCAACCTTAGCATAACCTTAGGCTTCAGTAATGGCGCAACTTTGGTGAACTGAGTTAGGAGGAGAACTGAGCGCCTCCTCGACATGAGAGCACTTGACCTTTATGAGACATCAGTCTAGTGCGATAAGGCTCAGGTTAGGTTGCTTCCACATTTTGCAATGTCCCATCAAAGCAAGCTTGTGCAAATTTTGTTCATCTATGCGCGCGCAAACCAATGCATGTGCTTATGTATTTCTCTGGGTCAGTGCAGAAGGATTGAGCTGAAATATAGAGTTCAACGTCATAGTGCGGAAGAGTACCGGTACGTCAGGCTGCGAAAAATTCTCTGACGGGAGTGGACCACTTTTGAGCGCCCTCTTTCTCTCCCCACCCCCTCCGCAAGTAGGACTGTTTCGGACCAAACTATGGTTCCAACGTGTGCATCATTCCCCTAAAATCGATGTGTATTCTACAATACACGCAACGACAGAACGGGCCCAGAGAGAAAGGATTTCGAGCACGCGTTACCGCCTTGCATGATTGCTTATGACTGCCTAATTTGCAATCTCAATCTCCCATTATTCGATTCGATTTCTACCTGAATCGCTATAAGGTGCCGAGCTGAAAAGTTGCTTCAAAATTTTAGACATCGCCCGCGGTAATGTCCGTGACCGAGCGATGAGTATCTATCATTTGTACACCGCCTGCGCCTGTATGAATTTCGGGATCAAACCCTGTCCTTTCGACAGAAAAATGTCACGATGCCAAGCCATTAGACCACTAATATTCACACTCTCTTCAACGTCAGATTTTACGATGAAAAGGTAGCTCATTGGAAAAGGGTAGAGGTGGTCAGTGGAGCAGGGATGAAGAAGAAACCATTGAAACGGCCCGAACCCGAGAAATGGGACCCCTTCCTTGCCCGTTGATTTGCGCATTGATGCGACTCTCATCGCTGTGCCCTCTTCAACACTACGCTCTCTCTGCTATCTAATCACTCGCCACGTATAGACCTGCGGCGAGTGATTAGATAGTCGGTGGGCGTACCCCGCCAACCGCGCCAAGGGAGCCATGCTAGATCGCCGGGGCATATCCTTTGATGCGAATTGCGCGTTGGTCCGCACCCTTAGGGTATCCTCCACATGTATCCCCACTAGGCAAGTTTTCCCTTCGGTCTTTGTGCTTTCGTGGAAC
>MU869169.1:7441-28918 GCA_036418205.1 Ostertagia ostertagi
TGGACTCACTAGCCGAAAAAGCAGTCAACCACAGAAACTGATGGACTAGGAATAGGCAACGCTCAACGTTTGTGGTCTAATGCTAGCCACAAGTTATACAAGTTAAGGTTCACCGGGGTGAAACCCAACAAACATAAATTGTTTACAAACATGTTTAGAAATCACACTTTTGGCATCTTATATCTTCCGTAAGCTCACGCTTTATTTATTGCTCGCAAATGTGAAATTTCTATTTTCCGACGGTTAGCGGATATTAGTGCTGAATAGCAGTTCGTCGCGAGAACTCTATTTGGGATTTATGTAATCTGGTAGCACCTCTTGCATCTATTCATCTGTGCACCTTACTTATCTGACTTCTTAACTTCTCTTGATGGGTATGCAGATTAGCATTTTCACATAGACCATGTTGAACCGTACGTTACAGAAGCAGGGATGCAGTTTTATTAAAATATTGTTTTTTTTTTTCTCTCATCGTTCCATGTCCTCGCACATCAGGGCGGGTGGGTGGGCCAACCGCTCCAGGAACGCCGAAAACCTGGATGACCTCATCCGGGTTTCATCACGAGAGAGGATCTCGTGACTCCGCCCCTCCACGGGGTGGTAGGCCTTGCCGGTCGATAATTCAAAACAACACTTATA
This sequence comes from Ostertagia ostertagi, assembly GCA_036418205.1. NCBI lineage: Eukaryota > Metazoa > Nematoda > Chromadorea > Rhabditida > Trichostrongylidae > Ostertagia > Ostertagia ostertagi. Next base: position 8,081 of record MU869169.1, read on the forward strand.
CCTCCGATACTCTCTGGTATAAATACCGTTTTGAATTATCTCACTAATAATACAGAGGTATTGGAATTCAAAGCCGGCGGACCAAAGTGGGGTGTGTCATTTCGCAATGAATGATGTTTATGTATGAAAAGCCAAAAAGAATGTGCGAGGGAATCCGAGAACAATTTCAATGGTAGTCCGGTAGCTCTCGAGTTCCACTCAAGTACAAGTGTAGTTCGTGAACGCACGTACCAGAGCTTATAGAAGTCTCATGGCGACATAAGGGGAAAAAACCCCTGTCATAGCATTTAAACAAGGTTTTATACCAGTTGAAGGGTTGATTTAGCAACAGTACCAAATCCAAGTTATGGCAAGTTAAATTGCTTTGAAAGGAAATTCGTGTTCATCACGCTCTAGCTAGCTCTCTCTAAACTCGGAAATAATATTTACGCAAAAAGGAGGATCGCAGTCTGAAGCCAAAGAGCCTCGTCCTCTACAGTTGGGAAAACGCCCTGAGCAATATAGTGTGCGGTCTTTGCGATCTGGATTAGATGCTCCTTCAAGGCCGCAATCTGCGCCGAAGAAAGAATGTATGTTACGAATTACTGAATGCCCCTATCACGCACGAGCTTCAAATCTCTAGTGAGGCAACAACTTCCACTTCCTTTACAGCCCAGGCAGTGTCCATCCATACCCAGAATCAGTAGCTCATGATAACGATATGTAAGACAACATTTGAGATATCAGGATATGAAGAACAGTTCCTCCAATCTAATCGAGACTTGCAATATGTATAACATTTCATGGGAACTCAGGTTTGGAAACAGTGAAACGCCCTTCGTGACCGCTTCGATTATTTCTGTTCATGAGCAATCCATTGTAGCCTCATGCTTGAGCATCAGAATGTAATCGGGTACCGGAACCCTGCCTCTATCTGTGTTCTGTTTGATCACGAAAACTATTACTATTCCTTGTGCTTACATTCTATTTATTATTTGCAATATGGTACATAGACATCAAAAATACCCCTGCCGAAGAGTAGTATGTTGCGGCACAGCTCACGCAAGTGTGCATTATTTCCATAGGGTATCGAGAACCCTGCCTCGAGTATCGAAAGCGCTCTTCTGGTATCGAGAACCATGTCTCGGTATCGGAAGCGCCGTCTCGGGTATCGAGAACCCTGCCTCGAGTATCGAAGGCGCTCTTCTGGTATCGAGAACCATGTCTCGGTATCGAAAGCGCCGTCTCGGGTATTGAGAACCCTGTCTCAGGTATCTAGAACCCTTCCTCTTCACGTGCTGAAAACCAGAACAAGGTCTCACGAACATTTTGTGAAATGTCAATTACAACTGTCTTTCTTGGATGTGATATAGCATTTCTCTTAAATGTGTTCAAGATCACCATCATCGCCTCGAGTTCTATGCAAATGCGAAACCTTGGGGCTTGAAATGACACCCACAAGTGTTAAGAAATCAGCGATACAAAAGTGTTTCGAAATTCAGTGCTTGAGGGCTGTCTCCCCGTATGAACACGAGCTCAAAAAGAAAAACGCATGGTAGGCTTAACGAGAAAGCCTTCTGGTCGGTACCACTAATAAACCACGAGAAAGGTTCATTACCAAAACTTGAATTGCGTTGCATTTCGGTGAAAGAGGGAAGTTGATTGTGGAAAGTGAAGGAGTTCACGTTTCTTCATGGTTATGAATCGAGAAATCTGAATGAAACTCTCTATACCTGATGTGGGATCGCTATTCACTATGTATATAGTATGCTAACGTAAGATCAATTTGAGCTTTGATCAAAGTAAGGATCATGAGTATTTGTTGTCGATACCAATATCCACTTTTTGTAAAAACTTCTACTAACCATTCGAATGACGTTGCTGTTGGAATTCTCATCCTTTTGTAGTAATATAGGCAGCTATAGTCGCTACCAACCGCTCCAGGAACGCCGAAAACCTGGATGACCTCATCCGGGTTTCATCACGAGAGAGGATCTCGTGACTCCGCCCCTCCACGGGGTGGTAGGCCTTGCCGGTCGATAATTCAAAACAACACTAACCACAAGCGATACGATGAAGGCTTGGGCACGATGCCGTTATTTTCAAAGTGCTTCCTGTAGTTGCGTCCCGACGCGCCAATTAATATTAATTCAAATGCGCAACCAAACAGGTCGTAAAGTTTTAGAATTTGCGCAACGCAGGGTTGACCAAGGCTCGACACCGATTTTGAATGAGTGGGAGGGGTTGGAGTGCGTCACGTAGTACCAGGTTCAGTGAGGCCATCAAAAGATACAGAAATTTGTTGCACCCATTCTCCGCATGTGTGCATCACGTATACTGCCGATTCAAGCTTATGAAATTCCACAAGTGGACTCAGTTTTTCAGAAAGATTAAACATTCGGAGACCAACCCATGTGGACCCTTCACGGAAAGCTGGCTGGAGCCAAGGCCGCTGTGAAGGGTCCACAAGGGTGAATGAAGTGTATGGTGGAGTGGCCAATGCATTAGGCAGCGCATCGTACTAAGAAACTGAATTGATGATCAGAATTCAGAGAGTGGGGAGAAATAGTTAGCGCGATGCGAAAGAAGAGTGAAATGTTGTCGCCATAGATTGGAGAGCATTAAATAATGTGAAAGAGAAATTATGTGAAAGATAATTATCAATACGAGAGGGGGGATCGTTTCAATACCCTCCGAAAAGGAAGGGGACGTTAAAATTTTGAAAATTGCGCATAGCAGGGTCAACTCTGGGAGGGAGCGAGGCAAGCACACCAGCGTTTTTGGCGTTTTTGCTGGGGCACATGCTCAATGTTGGAATGGGTACCTCGTGGTCGATGTACTACTTGAGCTCGGTCGGACGGTAGGAGAGTGATGACGAAAGTGGTGCAGCTAGGTCCAGCAGCTCCGCCAAAAGGGCTGGTTTGCTTACCCCAGGACTAAGCCTTGGAGAGAGGGACGGACCGCAGTCCTCTCTTTAAGGCTTAGTTCTGAGGTAAGCACCAAATTGTGGCGGTTCTAAGGACCGAGTTGAAGTGGTCCGTCGACCGTCGGGGACTCCATCCCCTCCCCACATTTAGCACGACGGCCCCACAAGAAACGCCTGGCTCACTTACCCTTCGGAGGGGCAGGGGGACCACAAACCGAATGCGCGCGTCGGCGTCGTGCTGCCCTTTAGAGTAAATGCTCAAGCCTGGCTACAAGATCCGAAGCCAAATAAATACCGTAATGAGCGTGCCCTCCACGTCCCCGCCATACTACCCACTCGTCTTGGCCGCACGCCTGCAGCCTCACACATCCATTCATCTTATCCTGCGAACGAGACTTCTCTGTAAAAGAAGTTACGAGGATTCTTCTCATTAGTGCTATTCTCACTATGGCCAGCCACTCCTACTCAACTCGCATCCCGCCTCGCGCGTCCAAATTCACCGTGAGAAAACTCTGTTTGTGGGCCTGGGGTTTAGTGGATAGGCGTTTCTGCTTCTGATATTGGTGGTAATGTTCAAATTCCTGGGCCCATTGAGACTTTTAGCAAGTTTTATTGAGAAGAACTTCTCCAATACCAAACCCCCAAATGTGTTTAATAGTATGATAAATTATTATCTGATTTGCTTCTCCTTTCTGCATCGTTTTGTTTAATCATGTTTGTAGTAAGAGACTATCATACATATTGCTCGTATAGCTGGAATAACTTTTCAAAATATTGTTAATTTAAGAGTCTTCTGTGTGTCAAAGTTCATCTTAACGAAGAACGGAAAAAATGAGCAGAGGAGATTCCAGAGTCTGCCCTCTCCAGATGTAAAGGGGGACGCAAATCGACAAAATATCCAAATATAAACACATTTTGGGTTCGTATGAGGAGCCCTGAAAAAATGCAAAAGTTTGCCATGCGCAAGGATTTGAACATCTGACCTCACCAATATAAAGCAAAACGCGCTATCCACTGGCAGCCACGGAGTCCGCACAACATTAGGTTTGTCATATTTGGCAAGGAGTGGTATTGTCGGTTAATAGAAAATATAAAAATGCACCTCAACGGAATCAAACTTGAGCACAGAAAGCACAAGCAAGTATGCGAAGGATGTAAGGGCGCCAATAGATGAGAAGAATTCCCTCGTAAACTTCTATTTCACGAAAATCGTATCGGCATATCAGAGAAAACGGAATTGAAAGATATATCAGCACGTCGGCACAAGACGAGTTCAGCGGAACCTCACTACCTCATTTAAAATATGCCGGTACTGTACCACATTGAGCATTCCGCTCGTTAGTCCGCGATGGCGCGTATTTCGAAACTGCCACGTGATGGGGTGCATTTTGCAAGGACTAGATTTCCCTCAGTTTTTGAAAATTTCTTCGGAACCAAAGTGAAAACAAGGCTGGAGGATCTTCGCTATGTTACTAATTGTAAGACCAATCGACTGAATGAGGAGATGCGTTTGCGAACAGTTTGAAAGGTTCTCTGCAACTCCTCAGGATCATTGGAACGCCGTGGTTATATTCTTTAGCTTACTCGCTGTCGCGCCGGCCTTGGCATTAGGAGGGCCGCTCAGAAAAAATGGAGCCTAGTTTTGTACTCCATGCATGTGCCACCTTTATCATGCAAAAAACCGTTTTCAAAAAGGGCTCCATGTCCTGAAAGACCTTCCTGGTGAGTTCTTCTACACAACATAACAGAAATGAAATCATAGATTCATGTTAAATGTTAAACTATAAGAAAATGGAAAATGCTACAATTATTGACGACTACTACGACTCACGGGTCGAACCCAGATGCGTCCGTTACGGGGGGTGACGTGGCTTGGCTCCGCTGTCCATCATCGGGCATCCATGCCCGGATCCACTCCAGGACGTACGACGAGACGAGACGCGGAGTACTACGACGGAAGACAAGCGGTGACAAGCGACTGCACTCGGCGGCGGCAACACGTAGGCTGACTGCAGGCAAGGGCGCCTGCGCTCTGCTTCTCTGGCTTTCTTCTCGAAGCTTCGATAGCACGGGCGCGCCAGGACCCGCGCACACCCGACCAGGCGCGGTCACGAACCAGAAGATCGACCCCACATTTAAGATAGAGTCGTGACGAAGTCACGGGGGGGGCCCCACGCCCACGCGCGCCGCTTAAAAAGTACATTTTTGGCACTTGCTCCTGCCTGGTTCGAAGTTTTTGCTCTTAACCATCGTGACAATTTGTCAGGCCCACCGTGCATGACATCTGTCACGAATGGGTTAGGGTTGTTACCGAAAAACTTTTCCAGGCGGGCCTAGACCCCCCCCCCCCCCCTTTCAAGCGCGACTAAAACCCGCACCTCTCACTTTCAAAGCGAGAGGTGCGGTTTCTAGTCCCGCCTGGGGCGAAAGTTTTGTTCACAACCCAGCATTCTTGTGAAATAATCGTTTATATAATATGCCTCCTCATCCCACGTCTGAAAAAACAAAATTTCCCAAAACTCTGGTTTGGGGGGGGGGGGGGGGTGAGGGGAGGGACTTTGGCGTACGTATGCTAATTCCAATACGCGTAATCCTTTAACCTGCTGGCTCAGTGCTTGGACCGTATGCAGCAGTCGCGGCCAGGGATGGGATCCCAAAACTCTGCATTTCTGGACGCATCTCGCCACCCTTGACCGGGATCGTTGCTATCGTTCACTTCAAAGAACGGCCTCCTCCCTCGATTGTCTTATTCTCAAGGCGTCCAAGACTGAGGTCATACTGCCAGGGTCAAAGCCGGCGTTCGTTGCGTGCAATCTGCAAGGCAGACGAAGGGTCGGTGATTCCCGCGTAGCAACCCGAGGGTGGCGGTCCGTCTACAAATAACGCAGCGTGGACGCAGTTTAGGGGAATGACAAGACGGAGTGCATAAACACCGCTATAAACAAAAAAAACAATCAAATCAATCAACAATACTATCTTCTTCTTTTCATGGGAGCGAAGGACTTTCGAAAATGCGAGTCCGACTTCTATCCACAGGCAGGTGCAGGGCGTATACTCGAGCAGGCATTTTCCCATATGAACGCCTTCTCTTTTAGTGGCCGTAAGCAAAGCAAACTTTCTCAAGAGTATTTTGATGCGCTTAACTAATACACCAAGTGGAGAAACAATGTGTCATCGATACTGCCTGAATTGAACGCCTCCAAGATACCCCTAAATGAATCACTGTTCTCCAGCTAATATCGAATTTCGTGACAGACAAACTAAGCCGATCACATGTAGTACGGTAAGATATTGTATACAGGGGGGGGGCAAAAAAAGAGTCACGTTGCCCATGGCGCATACCATCAAACCTTTTGTCGCGAGAGTGCCGCTGCTATTGGGAGTTATACGGCAAATTATTCCTTAGATGTCCCCTCAATAAGCAGAATCAGGCCCATTTCTACCTTCACCGCCTCCACAATATGGCGTCATCTGTCATCAAAGCCGGTCGGCTCAAAGGAGTGCCTACCATTATCGTTCTGAATCTAAGCTGCTACATAGTTTTTTCAATCGTATAACTGGTGATGGCCACTTAGGGTTACTAGCTCTGACTGTGCAAGATGGCTTTTGACCAGTATTTCAGGGACGTCGTAATCGTCTATGGTTTCTCGACGACATTGCTGAGGTCGTAAGCCGGGGGGGGGGGGCGGGGGGGGCGAGGCGAAATGTTTGTCGCGGGTGGGAAAAATCTGCTTGATGTCGCTGATTAGAAAGCCCTATATAAATTTTTTGATAAATTAGAATGTGCTCTCCAAACGCAATTGAGCTCACTCGATTTGATTTCGGCAAGCGTGACTAATTCTGTTTGAATATAAATGAGAGTGACCCTTTTTTGTCCCCCCTTGTAGATATTTTTTCACATCTACTGAGACGAATTCAAGGTAATTTACCAGTATAGTCCAGTTCAGGTATTGAGTGTGATCTCTGTCAGATAATGAAATCGATCTATTGCCACCAGTGACTGTATTCAGCTCTGTTCGTATTTTACGCAAGACCTGAAAATTTTAAAACAGAAGAGGATTGCAGTGGTTTTAGGTTTCTATACAGCTAAACCCAGATTTACACTGCACAACATATGTAATAATATCAGAAAGGGAAGTAAGGTGGACCGCGGCGGAGGGGGGGGCCCGCGCTTGTGCTGAATGTTGAGGAGGGATGGGGCTCCCGACGATCGAAGGTCTACTTCAACTTGGTCAAAACCGTCTCAATTTAATGCTTACCTCAGGATTAAGTCTTCAAGGAAGGACGGACCTGCAAGAGAGCGCAGGTCCGCCCTTCTCTCCAAGGCTTAGTCCTGGAGGTGAGCAAACCAGCCCCATTGGCGGAGCTGCTGGACCTAGCTGCACAACCCGTTTCGCTCGATCACTCGTCTATGCCCCCGCGGCAGCGCAGACCGGAGTTCAACGTAGGTCCGCGGTGGGGCGAGTGCGGGCGAACCGTCGACTCCCTCCCCAACCTAAGCATGCGGTCCCCAGCAGAAACCGCATAGAAGGGCTGGTGCCGGTAGCGGCTCAATTTAGGGGCAGAAAATTCTCTGATGTGTGGTGTGAGTATTGGGTAGTCCGTGAACCTAAAGCAAGTAACGCGCTCTGATACCGACAATGTCACGAGTCCTTAGCGGGATCTCTTGAGGAGGCTGAAGGGTTCAGCATGGGTTGGTGGGTTACGGCTAAGCCGGAGCGCGCAGGGCAGCGGGTGGGTCGCGGCGAAGAATATGGTAATGTATCGCGCGCGCGCGCATCGTAGTGATCCTTCTTCGCTGCGACCTACGGTACAAGTACCGTGCACGCAAGCCACATAGTACCAGGCTCTATCGGCCGATTTCAAAGATTTTACGACTTGTACGACCAACCGGTTCCGATGCACCCCTTCCCCTTCCACTCCTCACCACCACTGCTGCTTCTGGGGGGAAGGGGGTAGAACTCCCAGCCATCGTCGCCTCGTTTTGAGAAATTTCCTGCAAATTTTATCTAAAAATCTTCCCCCCAAAATACAGAAAAAAACCCCCTCTATTCTTCTCGCACCCCGCGTTAATTCTCTTCCCTATAAAAAACATTACCCCTCCCTCTCCAAAACATACCACAAATCACACTGAATCGAAATCTGGCGGTTCAGCGCAGGCCGAAACGCAGAGGAATCACCACCACCCGTAACTCAACCCCCCCCCACACAGAAAATATCGGCAACTCGCCTCCCCCTCAGAATTCTTCCATCAGATGCATTAAACCCCACCCACATTATTAGTGCTGAGTTTTCGTCTCGCTGACCAGCAACAATCCCCAAAGATACGAAAATATCAATAGAGCACTCCTACTATCTCAGACCAACAGTCAGCTGAGACCTCGTGCGGCTTTTTAATGATAAAAATGAAATTTCGGGATAGGGCGGATTAGTTTGTATTAACGAGAGCCAATCCCAATGAGAAGATAAAGAGACTGAATATTGCACATTCACAAAGTTCGGTACGTTTCTATCTTTTTTAGAGCGTAATAACTTTCAATGGAGCACGTACTATTATTTATTAGAACTTGATATGAGGTCTTATGTTACTTGTTGAGGTACTCGCACACTCTTTTTTCTTTCCAAAATCCTGATTCTTCGAGGCTTGAGAATGTAAAAACACGAACTTCACGACCTGTACGAAGAAAGAATGAGCTTACCTTAACTTACCCTCGCGGGCGTCGGGGCTTGTTGCATACGACCGAGGGGATATATCCCCTCAGTGCGTCGGGGCTTGTTGCATACGACCGAGGGGATATATCCCCTCAGTGCTGCGGGGCTTGTTGCATACGACCGAGGGGATATATCCCCTCAGTGCTGCGGGGCTTGTTGCATACGACCGAGGGGATATATCCCCTCGTGCGTCGGGGCTTGTTGCATACGACCGAGGGGATATATCCCCTCAGTGCTGCGGGGCTTGTTGCATACGACTGAGGGGATATATCCCCCCCTCGCGGCGGGGGCTTGTTGCATACGACCGAGGGGATATATCCCCTCAGTGCTGCGGGGCTTGTTGCATACGACCGAGGGGATATATCCCCGTCCAGTGGTCGGCGCGGGGGGGGGGGGGGGAGACTTGGTTTGCATGCGCTGAGGGATAATAACTCCGCTCTGCCCTGCGGGGCTTGTCTGCCACTAACCGGACTGAGGGCGCATCTATCCCCCCGAGTGGTGCCGGCGGCGCCGGCCATTGTCTGGGCCTACGACGAGGGATAACTGTCCCCTTCCGCGGCGTCGGCGCCTCATGTTGCATACGAACACTCGCAGGCATATCATCCGCTCAAGCTGTGGCGGCGGGCTTGTCCTGCCCGACCCCCCTACCCCGACTGAGGCGGCATATCCATCCGCTCTGCTGCTGCGGGGCCCTTCCTGGCCCATACCGACTCAAGGCCGCGGCCACCACTTCCATTATCCCTCAGCTGGCTCGCGCGGCGGCCTTTCGTCTGCATCACCCGACTGAAGGGGATATGCTCCCCCTCCCCGCCGCGTCGACGGCCTCTCGCTTTGCACTACGAACTGACGCGCCGGCAATATACCCTCCCCTCAGCTCGGCTGGCCCTGGGGCGTGGGTTGCCATAACGTACTCGGAGGGATATAGTGCCGCCGCGAGTGCTGGCGGCTTGTTAGCATACGACGAGGTATATATCCCCTCAGTGCTGCGGGGCTTGTTGCATACGACCGAGGGGATATATCCCCTCAGTGCTGCGGGGCTTGTTGCATACGACCGAGGGGATATATCCCCTCAGTGCAGCGGGGCTTGTTGCATACGACCGAGGGGATATATCCCCTCAGTGCTGCGGGGCTTGTTGCATACGACCGAGGGGATATATCCCCTCAGTGCTGCGGGGCTTGTTGCATACGACCGAGGGGATATATCCCCTCGCCAGCAGCGGGGCTTGTTGCATACAGGCCGCCCCGCCCGCCGCCGCCCGCTGCGACCGAGGGATATATCCCCTCAGTGCTGCGGGGCTTGTTGCATACGACCGAGGGGATATATCCCCTCGCGGGCGTCGGGGCTTGTTGCATACGACCGAGGGGATATATCCCCTCAGTGCTGCGGGGCTTGTTGCATACGACTGAGGGGATATATCCCTCTGTGCTGCGGGGCTTGTTGCATACGACTGAGGGGATATATCCCCTCAGTGGTGCGGGGCTTGTTGCATACGACTGAGGGGATATATGTCCCCTCGCGGCGTCGGGGCTTGTTGCATACGACTGCGGGGGGGGAGGGGGGGGGTTGAGGGGATATATCCCCTCAGTGGTGCGGGGCTTGTTGCATACGACCCGAGGGGATATATCCGCTCTGTGCTGCGGGGCTTGTTGCATACGACCGAGGGGATATATCCCCTCAGTGGTGCGGGGCTTGTTGCATACGACTGAGGGGATATGTCCCCTCAGCGGGCGTCGGGGCTTGTTGCATACGACCGAGGGGATATGTCCCCTCGGGCGCGGGCGTCGGGGCTTGTTGCATACGACGCGAGGGGATATATCCCCTCAGTGCTGCGGGGCTTGTTGCATACGACCGAGGGGATATATCCCCTCAGTGCAGCGGGGCTTGTTGCATACGACTGAGGGGATATATCCCCTCGCGGCGTCGGGGCTTGTTGCATACGACCGAGGGGATATATCCCCTCAGTGCTGCGGGGCTTGTTGCATACGACTGAGGGGATATGTCCCCTCGCGGGCGTCGGGCTTGTTGCATACGACCGAGGGGATATAAATATCGACCTCAGATGGTGCGGGTGCCTTGTTGCATCACGACCTGAAGTGGGATTCGTTCCCCCCCTCCTCGCGGGCGTCGGGCTTGTTGCCATAACGACCAAGACGGATATCAATCCCCCTCCCAGTGGTGCGCGCTCTGTTGCATACACTGAGGGATAATCTATCCCTCTCAGTCGGTGGAGGGGCTTGTTGCCATACGCACCCCGAGGGACCTAATATCCCCTCCAGCTGGTTGCGGGCTTTTGCCAACCGACCCGAGGGGCATCCATCATATCCCCTCAGTGGTCGCGGGCTGCGGGGCTTGTTGCATACGACCGAGGGGATATATCCCCTCAGTGCTGCGGGGCTTGTTGCATACGACCGAGGGGATATATCCCCTCGCGGGCGTGCGGGGCTTGTTGCATACGACCGAGGGGATATATCCCCTCAGTGCTGCGGGGCTTGTTGCATACGACCGAGGGGATATATCCCCTCAGTGCTGCGGGGCTTGTTGCATACGACCGAGGGGATATATCCCCTCAGTGCTGCGGGGCTTGTTGCATACGACCGAGGGGATATATCCCCTCAGACCTGCGGGGCTTGTTGCATACGGCCCCAGAATGTACGCACTCAAGAATATATGTGGAGTGAGGCGTGAACCAAGGTCGTGAGTAAAAGAAGGTGCGCCACTGGCAAGAAATGACAAGAGGCGCCAAAGTGTGGAACTATTAGTTTCATCACGGGTTTCGTGGTTACAGTACAACCCTGGCTCTTGCATGTGATTCGTAGATTCAGCTTTTTGAACAGATCGAACAATCGAACTTAGTCACCTTCACCAAATGATTGTAAATTACTGTTGGATTGCGCTGAGAGCCACTTGAACTAGAGATGGGACCCTTAAAGGAGCACATTGGAATGTCAAAAATTAATAGGTGGGAAAAAGAAAGGTGTGCCAACTAAAGAGTTGCGGTGGGACCTCAAAGAAGCAAGTATAGACATGAATCATGGTGCTTCCATCACCAGGTAACTAACCTTGTCCCTAGTGAGCGCCACCTGCAGTGGAGCGGCCTACCACCAAATGATGGATTCGGATAATGCGTGGAGAATGAATATATGTACTAGTGACCTCGTGGTTTACTCTTCGTTTTACTGGCATTTCATGCTAAACGGCCGTATATTTGAGTTTTCCAAGTGGTGCATAACGGACATAAAATAGCTGTGGTACTGCATGATACTGGCCCTCAAGATTAACACGTGCAAACGACTTGATCACTGGCTCGCCCAGGGGCTGACGAAAGGGTTCCACTTTGCTTTCGGAATACGAGCCATTTCCGGCTTTGTCTGACCAGTGCACACTTTCATCTCTGCTGTCAGCTCCAATGCGCAACGATTTTTTCATAATATCCGCCTCAAGTCTAACAACATATCATTTTATTTCTGTGTATGACTGCACAATCTCATTGATTATTGTGAGGAAATGACGTCTCCAGCGATCAAGTGGAATTCAATGGAGCTTGGGATTTCTCTATGGTAAAAGGTAACTTCCACTGAAAAGCGTGAAATGATGTTTTCATGCGATATAGAATTGTTGAGCGGGTCAACCTTTCTATGGAAAGGACTAAAGTGAATTTGATGAGCAACAACTTGGGTGCCATTTGCGCCAGAGCCTGCTCTTAGCTGTGAGCGGAGGATCCTTCCTGCCACGTGAATGTTACTTCGATGGTCGAAGCACATACAATGCAGGTTTCCACAATAATCTCTAAGAACAAAAATAATCCAATTCAGGCTTCAATATACCAGGGCAGCAAAGGGTAGTCATTAAAAGAAGCAAATTGCAATGGCGTTCTAAGATTTTCAAGTCGATCATTTCATTTTTTTTGCGCTACAGTTCAGAATTGTTGCTCACGAAATAGGTCATGCCCTTGGATTCTGGCACACGCAGTCGAGATATGATCGTGACGACTATGTCACTGTATTTGAAGAAAATATCAACGTAAGAATCGTGAACGCTACAGATTTTGATGTCATTTATTCGCTTGTGTGCTGGATTGAGAATCTCACCTGAATATTTCGCTACCATGAGCGATCACAGGATACGTATATCGACGAGTTTTTGAAGCAGTCGAGCGAAACAAATAACAATTATGGTTTAACATATGACTACGGCAGCGTGATGCACTATGGAGCTACAGCGTAAGTACTTGTGGAAAGATGCAGCAACGCTTGAAAGTATTCGAGGAAACATTTTTTCTTACTTCTTACTCTAGTAGATTGAGTCACACCAAATTTCCGATACGCTCGTGGTAAAAGTCACAAGCCATCCCTCAGTTTTCAGCAGAAAAGGAGATCGACGTTGTCACTAAGACGGATTCTGTAATAAATACTATGTGGTCCAATCTTGAGGCCAGAAATTCTCTTTTAGCATTTCGCATTTTTTCGCTTCAATATCACTTCTTGCACACCTGAACAAAAGAATCTCCAAGCGGTACATGAAATGCGATGAGCGTGAAGACATCTGCTGCAAAATTAGCCGTCATTTCAAAGGCACGGATCCCATGGGGATGAGAATACGGGTATCTACTCCAGATATGAGCAGAATGGACGCATCTTGCCTTCATCCTTCGGAAGGGCGTTCATCTTATTTTGGTCCCATTGCTTTCATACTTTGCGCCAGTGCGGACAGCACGGACAGTGCGGAAATGGTGAGGAGCGTCAGTGTGCACACTGGGCATGACGCGCACTTGGCGCTCAGTCATGCCTCCCGATCGATAATCCCAATTTCCGTGCACTACTTCTATTTTTTGGCTCCAATTTCTTCTTTGTTATCCTGTTTGATATTTCACATTTCCTATGCTATTGTATTTCATTCCACCTTCATACAAAATTGTACGACGTCACCGTCCGAGAGACAGCTGTAAAACATTACCTGTCACCTGTCGTTCCGTTGATCGCCGATTTGCTTCAGCGGGCGCCAGCAACGTCTCCATTCGTAAAATACTAATCAAGACAATAAAGAAAAAGTATGAGCAGAAAAGACATGAATGAAAGCAGAAAGAACAAAAAAAATTGAAAAAATACACTAGAATTAGGATTACCGATCGGGAGGCGCCGACTGCTCCAAGTACGCGTCATACGCCAGTGCGGTCTAACGCTAACGCTCTCCATCCTCTCCGCACCGCCCGAGCGGCTCGCACCAACCGCACCGACAGTACCGGCACAAACTATGAAAGCAGCCTAGGCGATGGAACTAACTGCTCGGTGCACGGAAGAACGCTGAAATATTTGTGTGGGCATACAGCCAAAAAATTGCCCACTAGCTTAGAAAAAAAGGCTTCCTTACCCGTGGCATCCCATTAATTTTGTTTGAGTAGAGCAGGACCCTTTTCAGTGATGAAAACTGGCCCGATCTATTTGGAAATATAGCATCGAGTAAATACGACGATCTTCTTGCTGAACGTGGATTTTGAAATGCTTGAACTTCAAATGAAACGAGTTGGAAGACCTTTAATAATCCACAGCAAATTTCGATGGGAAAGAAGTCGTATATTCTTGCCATGGAAAACTTGTCCTGTTATGAAATTGGCGATAAAAATGACAGGCCTAATATGGGGACATGAAGGTCAATGTCATTTTACTCTGAGCAATATAGAGCATGGCAGCAGGCGGTATGGACCGACGACGCGAAGCCCTGGCAAAGGTCGATGTCGACGGCGTTCCGAAAATACCATCTCACATCCCTTACCAGTCTCCAGGCTTGACTCTAATATGTAGAATACATGTAGAAGCAGTTCCAGAAAAGCTGTTTGAGAAAAAAACTAAGCAGATAAACACGGTGGAATTCGCCCAACAGAGGAAAAATCGAGTGTCCTATCACTGGCTTTGATTCAGAAACCAATCGAGTTTAGTTTCCGCGAAGTTCTGTTAACGAAATCATACGAAGATTTGACGATTGAAACATGGACACAAAGATATCATACTATAAGACTCAAAGAAACTGGAACACATAAAAAGTAAAGCTTAAAGCAGTTTCGTGGACTTGAAAATGTTACGGTGTTTCGCTGAATGATTCTAAGCGCTACTGTATATGCAGAAAGAAGAACGTGAACTTTCTTTTACAGCGGTGCTACCGACAAAGCCAAAGAAGCTAGGAATTACACTATGGTCCCTAAAGATGTCAATTATACGGAGACTCTAGGATCCCCTTTCATTGCTTTCTACGATCTTTTGATGATGAACAAGTACTACAACTGCACTGGTACATAATGCACTCTGTGGTGTTTACGCTTTTCGATGCCTCTGTGAGAGAGAATTTTCCAGACGTGTGCAAAGGCAAGCCCAAGCGCTGTCGCAATGGTGGGTTTGCTCATCCACGTAGCTCATTATGCATCTGCCCTAGCGGATATGGTGGGCAATTCTGCAATGAAAGAGTTAATTTTTTCACAGCAAAACTTGGCCCCTCCAAAGCTTCAAATAATCGTTTCAGCCAGCAGGTTGCGGCACTGTAAGGAAAGCGAGAAGAAAATGGGATATACTTGAAGACAAACTAAATGGTAGCGAGACTGGTTTAGATGGCTACAAGAGATGTAACTATTGGACAAAGGTCAGTTTCACAGAAACATTTAAGTGCAGTAAATACACTAAGGTTCTGCGTCTTAAGGCCCCAAAGGGAAAAAAAGTAGAAGTCAAAGTCGTCGAACTCCCTACTGTTTATGCAGAAGACGGATGTACAAATGCTGGAGTTGAAATCAAAACACATCCGGATAAACGTCGTACTGGTTACAGGTTGGATATAACGACAAATCAGTCTGAAAAATGTTTATTGAGGAACCTATTGCAAGCTTTGCTCAAGCGCCTCCCTTAACATGACCCTCATATCGAATTCAAACGTTGTCCCTGTAATAGTGTATGGCCTTGGAGTCTTTGTGGACACAGAACTCAGTGATGATTTTTACGTTGACGGAGATGAAGAGGTGGAACTCGAAGAGGGATTTGTAGGACTAGAAAATTTAGTCGGCGAAGTCGAAGACGAAAACCAAAAGGAGGAAGAAGGACAGTTCGCGATTAGCGTAACGCTGAAGTACCGCATTTTTGAAAGGGGAAAATAAAATTTTCGTGCATTCCAAATTTCACTATGATCTCTTCCCAAGGACCAGGAAAATATTATAATACCCGATAACGGCCGTTTGGGTCAGTTAGGCAGCTTTGATGTTGAACTTGCGTCGGTAGAGGGAATGGAGGTGTGGTAATTGCTGATTAGAAAAACGTTATGAGGGTGGTACTGTAATTGGACACCTGTAGCTCAAAGCCCTCTATAGATTCAGTGAGCTGTATTAACATTAGGTTGTCGGAAAAGTTCTTGCGCATTTTCTTGTTCACCTTGCAAAATCTTTTGGGATCGTTTTGAAACATTCACTGTTAAACGCATGTGAGCGGTGGTTAATGCTCTCTCCACAGCATTTCTGTCGTAGCATTTCGCAGCGTTTGAAGCTTAAAAATCGCCTTTCACTGAAGGTATGTTCGACTGCTCCTGCCTTTATAAGCCCACAAAATGCGTCGATTGAAGCGAAGTAGTGGGAGTTGTAAACAGTAACAGCTGTAGCAGTAGTAGTTGTTGTTGCGATAGATCTCCAGACTATCTTCCACAATATGCCAACAATTTGGTTGCCAAGTTTCAGCTAATTGAGAAAACCACAAATCTGGTCCGCCTGCCACCCTCATTGACAAGTGTATACTGAATTCAATTGGAGAGAGTGCTTGGTGTGGCTGTTGCTTAATATCGTCTTTGAAAGAACTGAAATTATGGCGAAAGGATATTTTGTGATCTGACTGACCACAGGCTATTAAGACCATAAAATTTTGCAAGACATTTTGATTTGCCGCCCGTCTATCGCTTGATCCGCCAACTTTGTTGGTGGTGTCAAGAAGTGGGATCCTCAGATAAACCGCACGCGAAAGCACGACTGGCTCGGATGCGTAGAACAAAGGATTGCTACGCCGATTAGAGAACAGTAACCTGGGAGGCAACATTGAAAGCTCATGAGGCTGCAAATGTTTCGCTCACGGAGAGCTGCTGCCAACGAAGTCCACTGCTATTGGTGAACAATAATGTTAGCAAGTGATTGGTTTCCCGGCATGGTGCCCGGAAAATCGGAGAAACTTTACTTTATGTCGGCAACGCTCGCCCACGAATTACGAAGAAGGTTCAGGAAAGGTCTCCAAGCTCGTTATAGAATGATCTGACCCACTTAGTGTGTACAGCAAACCTGGTAGAGACTACCATACGCCTCTGTTGCCGTCGAAGGTACTGAAATAGGGGCAGTTCGATGATCCGGACCTACTCGGAGTCAACCTCTTTGAGCTTTTCGCCCCAAAGACTCGGGATTTCTGAACGGCCGGCAACCTGAAGTTGCCTGCTGAAGAGCAATGTTTCGACGATTATGGTGGTGTATGTATTCAACAATTGTTGGCTGCACTAAAGAAGAAAAACAAAAAAAGTTGCCAAATGCGCAAAAACTTTTCCAACAACCTAATATTATAGAACCATTACATAGACAGTGAATGAAGACTGCTTGTTAAAAGCCGTAATTAAAACTCTAATTGATCAGTGCAACATTCTGCAAAGAAATATCACTGCAAGGAGAAACAGGAAAATCTGTTAAAGATATATCCTGCTTAATTGAATGCTACCTCATATCTCTTATGAGCGGGGAGATTTGGTTACAAACGGAGCCATTCAACGGTACACAATCCATCCCGGCTTGAACTGCGTCTAGCTGAACCAGGCCTTCCATCCCTCGTGAGCCGGCTCATTCTTACCAGATTTGCTGCCAGAATGCCTTGCACCTCAACTGGTCCTCAATTCTTCTACGTCGCTCGAATTCGAAATGCCACTACGGTCTTGCAAAGAATAGCAATGCGGAGCACATCTAGAAGAAGGACTGATTACTTCACTTATAGCCTAACCTTCTTTATGACGTCCTATTGGTTTTTAGCCTCAATATACTGTTTTGTCGCTGATTAGTTGCTTTTTTTGTTGTGCTGAACAGGATACCTGGTTGCCGAGCCAGTTAAAAAAATTGCCAAGTGAAGTGTGAAACGTAATTGAGTGCGACAGCAGCTACTATGTACAAGCAAATCACTGAGCAATTACTCAAAGTACACCTCTGGAACAACCACGACTCTGAGCAGAGGTCAATTCTATGTCGCATAGAATCAGTCGCGGTCTAACACACGATGTTTTCCTCAACAAGGACATGTGTTCTGAAGGCATTTCGATTTATGAACGAAAATTCTTGCAGAATGTACCCCTGCATAGTTCCAAGAATCCTCATTCATAAATCTCAATGCCCCTTTCTCGAGTGGAAAACCTCATTCACATTCCCTCGGGACATATATCTCTCAATATCGAATTCACTCGGGGTAATTCCAACCGTTCTGCGGAAAACATACTCTCAGTTGTAGTTTCTTCTGTTCAAGCCTCCGAGATTGGTATATGATTTTATTCGGCTTACGTTTCGGCGCACTCGCCTTCTTCGGAGCCTGCAAATCGAAGCATCTTTTTGAAACAATTCGTCCAAGCAACATTTCAGATTACAAGAAAGAAAAACTAAGGGAGAATAAGCCATGAACGATGTCGTAACCCGCTAACCTTTCAAAAAGCCGAGCGTTAGAAGGCACCCTTTGCTTGGAGAATGCGGTGAGGACCGTGTGGTGAAACATACTTCCCAGCATCCTAAGAAACAATTATTGATGCTGCTTTCCAAAAAGTGGAAAGTGTTATAGAAATCTGACCATTCCCGACATCCATCGACAGAAAATTTTCCCGAAGGGGTTATCGTTGGAGGCAAGTCCAATATACTCAAAGCGACAATTCTGGTACTTAGGTACTTCAACAATAGGACTGTTTTCCTGGTATCCGATGGATAACGGAAGTAAAGTTATTAGATCTAAATTTATACGCCCTATGTGCAAGCGGGAACAGTGAGCAGCTGGTGTTTTAGACTGATGAGTTTGTGCTGCTGCCGCGAAGGAGAGTGCCACAATTCAAGAATCCTTCCCGGAAAAATCTTGCAAATACAAATATCCAAGCTGTGATCACTAGGGAACACGTACAAAGTACACACGAAGATTTAGTACTAACTAAAAAATGGAAGGTATATCGCTTGGTGCCAAACACGTGGTATAGAAATAGTTCGCCTCGGGGCTAGGGTCAGCTGCCCGTTGCGCAAAGAACAACGAGGGGGTCGTATTTGCCTAGTGCAAGGGCCTGGTGTCGTTTGCCTAGTGTCGTAACCTCAAGTAGTGACCACAGAATTTGAAGATGCCAAGGTATGGCTAAGTGGCAAAGGAGGACAGACTTTCAACTACTGCTGCGACTACGCACCACAGACGATTGAATGGCGCATCCCGGAGCGGGATTTCTTACTAGAGTACGTCATTTCTCAGTATGCCTGAAGGAATTTTTTTTCAGAGAAGCATCTATGCTTTTAGACCAATTCAAAATGGAGGAGAATGCAGGGAATTTTTCGGATCGATCCTTGGGGTCAAAAAATTAGGATGTCCCATGAAGTGAAGCAAGTATTCGGACATAAAAATTCTAAGTAAGGAAGTTCCGTGAACTTATATCAATTTCTACACCGACCTGAAGAGAATTATCTGTTCTACGGAATTTAGGTTTTGCTTCCACCAGAAAAATTATTGAATTTTTGACCTACGAAGTGGAAGGTTCAAAATTAGCCAAACCGACAACTAGCTATTACTCTATTTCCGCTTGAAAGAAATCAATCAATGATGTACCCTCCCCTTATACATACCTGGTCTGTTCTGGACATTCTGCTATCAGACATCCCAGCAGGTCGCGCCGCCCTTTTTCCAGAGTTGGTTTTTCCGAACAGAATTCGACGGTATAAGCATCACCTCTTGAAATCTACCCCAAAACTTTTTACTGCCGAGACATTGAAAAACTAGTGTATTGCTAAGAAAAAGTCATGACTAAGATAGAGATCGGTGAAACTCCAGTTCGGGGGGGCACTCCATTGCTATCTTATCCGTAGTACTAGAGAGCAGTTCTTTGGGCTATCGAACACTACGGATAAGATAATAAGTGAACGACTCATTTCGAGCGTACTTTTGATAAGGACCGGTGGATGTCCTACATTCCACACTACCTGCCCACATCCCATCCACTTTTCTGCACAGGTGATCCACCCTGGAGCTCCTGCACCCTTAGCCCTTTGCGGAGGTGTCCTTTCTCCTGGTCCAGGACCGTTCCCTTGGGTCATGGCAGGCGGAAATGTGAAAACGTTTCAGGGTTTCTCACCCATTACACCAATATTTATCAGAAGTCTACTTTAAATGAGTCGATTACGTGTCGTGAGCCCTCTAATCCTTATCTTGAGTATTGGAGAGAAAAATGGAGTGCCCCCCCGAACTGGAGTTTCACCCTAGAGATCTATGTCTGTTTGATTTTCTCATCTTCTCGTGGACAATTTTCTCAATTAATGCGCTCATTTTCATGGACTGAACACCTCGCGCAAGCATAAAATTCCACCTAATTCACACGCATATAAAAACAAAACAAATGAGCGAGAACAGGAAGGTGCTCGCTGATGGTATCAGGTTGGTCTATATGTGTTGCAACAAACTGGCTAAATTTTAATTTTAATATTTTTGCGTTCTTTTTCTTCCTTTCAGCTAGCGTAATACAACCGATAACCATCTAGCAACTTATGCAACGATGCAAACTGTTCAACATCTCATCAGAACACACCACTGAATTCTAAACGAAGAAAGATCAGGTGTCGATTTTGACACCACGATGGTAAGGATGAGATTTATCCTCTTAGAGGTGGTCTGGAGAGGAAAGCAGATGGACATCTTCTGCCACGAGGTTGGAGCTGTAAGGTGGATACGGAAGAGCTCTCCGTCCAGGAGTGCCAAAATTTTTTTCTTTGCAAGAGATGTTCAACAGTGCCATAAGAAAGCAAACCGTGTCTTGCTTTTCTTTCGTATTAAAGCCGATGCAATCGAGCTGTGGACGGTCGGGTTCCGCGTTGACTGCTACATCTAAACGTAGGTATTTCCCTAGTCCCACTCCTTTCGTATTCCGTTGAAAATCCGAGAAGGCCTCGCCTGCGCGAGGTTGAACATTAGTAGGAACTCCCGAAGCGTTTGAGCTGGACAATATCCGCCGG
>MU869169.1:31777-45631 GCA_036418205.1 Ostertagia ostertagi
GTTATAGAAATCTGACCATTCCCGACATCCATCGACAGAAAATTTTCCCGAAGGGGTTATCGTTGGAGGCAAGTCCAATATACTCAAAGCGACAATTCTGGTACTTAGGTACTTCAACAATAGGACTGTTTTCCTGGTATCCGATGGATAACGGAAGTAAAGTTATTAGATAAATTTATACGCCCTATGTGCAAGCGGGAACAGTGAGCAGCTGGTGTTTTAGACTGATGAGTTTGTGCTGCTGCCGCGAAGGAGAGTGCCACAATTCAAGAATCCTTCCCGGAAAAATCTTGCAAATACAAATATCCAAGCTGTGATCACTAGGGAACACGTACAAAGTACACACGAAGATTTAGTACTAACTAAAAAATGGAAATATCGCTTGGGTGCCAAACACGTGGTATAGAAATAGTTCGCCTCGGGGCTAGGGTCAGCTGCCCGTTGCGCCAAGAACAATCGAGGGGTGATTGCCTAGTGCAAGCGTCCTTCCGGTTCGTTTGCCTAGTGTCGTAACCTCAATGTAGGACCGAATTGAAGATGCCAAGGTATGGCTATGTGGCAAAGGAGGACAGACTTTTAAATACTGCTGCGAACTACGCACTACTGAAGGTTGAATGGCGCATCCCGGAGCGGGATTTCTTACTAGAGTACGTCATTTCTCAGTATGCCTGAAGGAATTTTTTTTCAGAGAAGCATCTATGCTTTTAGACCAATTCAAAATGGAGGAGAATGCAGGGAATTTTTCGGATCGATCCTTGGGGTCAAAAAATTAGGATGTCCCATGAAGTGAAGCAAGTATTCGGACATAAAAATTCTAAGTAAGGAAGTTCCGTGAACTTATATCAATTTCTACACCGACCTGAAGAGAATTATCTGTTCTACGGAATTTAGGTTTTGCTTCCACCAGAAAAATTATTGAATTTTTGACCTACGAAGTGGAAGGTTCAAAATTAGCCAAACCGACAACTAGCTATTACTCTATTTCCGCTTGAAAGAAATCAATCAATGATGTACCCTCCCCTTATACATACCTGGTCTGTTCTGGACATTCTGCTATCAGACATCCCAGCAGGTTGCGCCGCCCTTTTTCTGTTGGTTTTTCCGAACAGAATTCGACGGATATAAGCATCACCTCTTGCAATCTACCCCAAAACTTTTTACTGCCGAGACATTGAAAAACTAGTTATTGCTAAAGAAAAAGTCATGACTACCAAGATAGTTATCGGTGAAACTCCAGTTCGGGGGGGGCACTCCATTGCTATCTTATCCGTAGTACTAGAGAGCAGTTCTTTGGGCTATCGAACACTACGGAAGATAATAAGTGAACGACTCATTTCGAGCGTACTTTTGATAAGGACCGGTGGATGTCCTACATTCCACACTACCTGCCCACATCCCATCCACTTTTCTGCACAGGTGATCCACCCTGGAGCTCCTGCACCCTTAGCCCTTTGCGGAGGTGTCCTTTCTCCTGGTCCAGGACCGTTCCCTTGGGTCATGGCAGGCGGAAATGTGAAAACGTTTCAGGGTTTCTCACCCATTACACCAATATTTATCAGAAGTCTACTTTAAATGAGTCGATTACGTGTCGTGAGCCCTCTAATCCTTATCTTGAGTATTGGAGAAAAAATGGAGTGCCCCCCCCGAACTGGAGTTTCACCGAAATCTTAGTTTGTTGATTTTTCATCTTCTCGTGGACAATTTTCTCAATTAATGCGCTCATTTTCATGGACTGAACACCTCGCGCAAGCATAAAATTCCACCTAATTCACACGCATATAAAAACAAAAAACAAATGAGCGAGAACAGGAAAGGTGCTCGCTGATGGTATCAGGTTGGTCTATATGTGTTGCAACAAACTGGCTAAATTTTAATTTTAATATTTTTGCGTTCTTTTTCTTCCTTTCAGCTAGCGTAATACACACCATCAACATCTACAACTTATTGCCAACGCAATAGAAACTGTTCAATACATCTCATGCAGAACACCACTGAATTCTAAACGAAGAAAGATCAGGTGTAGATTTTGACACCACGATGGTAAGGATGAGATTTATCCTCTTAGAGGTGGTCTGGAGAGGAAAGCAGATGGACATCTTCTGCCACGAGGTTGGAGCTGTAAGGTGGATACGGAAGAGCTCTCCGTCCAGGAGTGCCAAAATTTTTCTTTGCAAGAGATGTTCAACAGTGCCATAAGAAAGCAAACCGTGTCTTGCTTTTCTTTCGTATTAAAGCCGATGCAATCGAGCTGTGGACGGTCGGGTTCCGCGTTGACTGCTACATCTAAACGTAGGTATTTCCCTAGTCCCACTCCTTTCGTCCGTTGAAAATCGAGAAGGCCCGCCTGCCGAAGTTGGAACATTAAGGACCGAAGCGTGTTAGCTGCGACAATATCCGCCGGTTTTTTTGTTAGCACACTGCACCCTCTCCTCGCATTGCAAATGTATGGCCTCGGTCAACGATCGATGTAAGATCCGGTTTGGAGCGCGTATATCGGACACAATCCAGCCTTAATATCCAAACCCTAATATAAGGATCTTTGCAAGCCTTTAGTGATGTCTCAGTGTCGTATCCTTGTCGCATCAGAGCTGCTCTAGCAAATGATCGATAGCCTATTCGTATCCCTTTTCACCAGCGTCGCTAGGGTATCTTGATTGCCAGCTACGGGGTGGTTGGAACCAGAGGTCAAGGCGTGCGTTGAGGAATCCTCGACACGTCGCAGGGGGGGGGTCGTATTGGCCCGCTGGGTGGAAGAGATCGAGCCATTTTGATGCAGTGGGATCATCACCGTCGGAAGACAAATATCAAGGATGAGTCGATGCCAGGCCAGAGGATTTCCAATGAAAATGATATTTCACCCACACAAAATTTTCGTGATTCTGAGGCGTCCGGTAATTCTTAGTTACTTCAGTGTTTTATCACCACACAAGTTAAAGAATCTGAATTTCGCACGCTTTCCAAGAGATATTTCATCTTTCAAGTAAGACCCCGAATCTGAAGGGATGTGAGGTACACGGGCGCATCCGAGAAAGGGTCTAGTTGTTGCGCGCGCTTCAACTACGGCTCCTTGGACAAACAACCTCAATTCAGGAACAATCGAGAGAATTCTGAAAGTGTCCGTGCGCATTTACAGGGAGGTGTACACCATTCAACATTGCGTTAACGGACTCTTCAGGGTTAAATTTATAAACATGTAACCTTTAAAGTTGAGAAACGCTAATCAATCACTTTTCTTAGAGAGAAAAGCAGTGATTCCAAATCTGCTCTTACTTTAGTACATAATCGCCCTTAAAAGGATATACAGCCGTTGAAATAGTGCCAATGTAGCGAAAAAGTACCTTTCGGCGGTACTCGTGCAAAAATCCTCAACGTAGCCGTTTTTTTAATACTGGACGTTTGGAGCAGTTCTAGTAAGCATTTGATAGAGCAAATCTTCTAGTTTATGATGGCGTATTTACTTTTCGGATTGGATGAGTTTGAACGGAGTTATGGCTTTAGAAAGTAAAAAACTCGCACTCATCACAAATTTTCCTCGTTAATTTTGCAAAAATCCTCAACGTGGCCATTTTTTGAATACTGGACGTATAAGCTGCTTTAGCAATGGTTTGATAGAGAAAATCTTCTAGTTTTGTATGCCATATTAACTTTTCGAATTTGACGAAAATGAAGCAAGTTATTGCTTCGGAAAGTGTAAAAACTCGTGCTCGTCTCGAATTTTCCTCGTTATTTGATCTAAATTTGTTATTTCTTATAACTTCCTGTAATTTCAGTACTGATTAGAAAAAGCTCTTCACAAAACTCCCAAATCAGCTTTCAGATTGAAAATTCGTTAACTTTGAAGAAAGTTATAATCATTTGAATATTTGTTCAAATTTCAATAGTAAATAAGCTGCTCCACGGTCAACGCCAAAGTCCAGTCAACACACAGCTGGCGAAGGCGGTTAAAAAGCTTCTTTCAACTGAAGGGCTACGTGCAAATTGAGAACCACAATCTGTGTAGTACTAGAATTTGGTAAGTCTTGTGGAGGAAATAAATAAAGAACAGATGTTGTCATGGTATGCCATTTTTAGTGGCTAGTTTGTCGTTTTCTGGTCTGTTTCTCGTTTGCTCGTTTGGTAGGACTCATCAATAATGATTATTCTTTGACTTTTTCACTTTTGTACTTCTTAAACGAATTTTTTTGTGGGCGGTGGGGTAGCAGGGCTTTTTTATGAGCAGTTTTGGGGGAGAATTAAACAAGCTTTTCAACCTTTTCATAGTTCGGCTTTTGAAGAGGGTTGTTTCATGGACTTCGGCCTCCGGCGGAGGGTGGTGGGGGGGGTCGTATTTCCAAATTTTCCTCAACGCCTCGCTTGACCCTGGTTGGAACAGTTAACGGAAAAAAAGAAAAGTCAACGCTGAGCCTGAAGCGCCTGTGCACCGTGAGTTGAGAGAGCGTGCCCTCGTTCATCTTCCGGCTAATCCCTGGCAATCGTCTCTAGCATTAAATGTAATTTGTTGCAAGACTCATGGACCAACCTAATATATCAATCGATAAAAACAACATTGATCAAGAGGAATGTCAGTCTGGAACGCTCCTGGCTTATGTCAGTCAGAAAAACTAAACCCAAAAGAAGTACGGCAGAGCTTTTTGGCAACCTCAGTGAAGTGTTCAGAAGAAGTTATGGATATGTCGAGGATACATTATTTATTATTTATTTATTTATAATGCGCTCAAGGTGCGCCAACAATAAACACAATAATCTTGAACTTAATCGAACGCGGAGAGAGGTGGGCTGGAGACATTCTTTCTGACCTACAACAATGGAGCGAAAATGACATGAAACTAGGCTGCCAGAAGTTACCCTTGACTAATAGCGAGGGAGAGACGTCTAGACATGATTACAGATTCATCCTAGCGGAAAATAGAGTCATAGCTAGTTGTCATTTGGCTAATTTTCCTGGGCTAAACCTCCCAAGACGTAGGCCTAAAATTTGAGTTGAATATGGGAGCGAAGCATAGCTTCCTGTAGAGCAGACAAGTCTTTTTTGATAAATATATGACTTGACATGAAACCGTGGAACTTTCGCAAGAAGTTCTTTGCTTAACTAAAACGACACTACTCATGGATCAACCTAATAGAAGCCTCAGCAGGAGGATGGTTTTCCTTTGAAGATAATCTATCATATGCTACGAATTATTGATCTCGTTAATTTCAGTAGTTCTTACCGCTCCTGAATGTATCTATTTTCAAGAAACTTACGGCCATTCGAAGGTTGAAAACTCGCGTATCAGGAAAATACCTTTAAAGGTTCAGAGGGAAAAAAAGAAACAACGGAGTGATTTTCCAGAGACGCTCGTTCAGAGGAAGTTAGCACGTTGACGACCGTGTGGTATGATGTCATACCACACTCTTTCGGCCACGTGGGACCGTGTGACATGATGTCATGTCACAGTCTTTTTTAAGCTGGTTTTCAAACATTTTAGGTAACTTATTTACGTGATGTATGCGCCATACTTAGGCATTGTTACAAAAGGCGTGGTCCCTGGAAAGAAGCTTCGGTTGATGGGCTATCGAGTTTTTCTAAAAATGTTTGAATAATGATCAAATCACAGGAATCGCTAAAATGGCCAAAATCGCATAATCGGAGACCTACCACACAAGAAAGATAACAAATACACACTTCCTGAGAAAAAGGAGTTCTCGTGGGACCGTTTGACATGATGCCATGTCACACTCGCGCGGTCAAAATAATGCGCGCGGTCCCACACGCCAGACAGCGAAAAATAGCGCGGTCGTCAACGTGTTAATATCCCTTCGAAAGCGTCAATCCTCTAGTTTCTAATTAACCTAAAAGATCTACAAAAAGTTTTTGATGCAGGATTTAAGGAGCGTTTGAATGTTGAAAACCTGCATGTGCACAAAACACGGAGCAACGCGACGACTCGCGTGTGCCCAAAAAACGGAGAAACGGAGAACTGAACATTTACAGAAATTCAAAAACTCTAGAAAGGAAACAACTTGAATTTTCCAAATTCTTGTAACGAATTTCATAAGACTGCTTTGAAGAAAGATATGACCTTTTGAAAAATGTTTGTACCGAAACGTAATTGTTGAAATGCTCACTTATTTAATCTATAGAAAAGGAGTTTAGGGGCTTGAAAAAACTTGGTAGGCTCCTAAGTAGAGACCTCTGTGATTAGGCTATCAGGCTTACGCAAAAATTCGGAGACTATTCCTACTCAATGAATACCAGTTTTGCTCCGCCCGCTCTCGCGCGCATGTTAACATAGGCTTCATTGAAACTGAGCATGTGCAGAGTGACGTACTGCTTTCAATGGATTTGACTGATGGTATTAGGGAACTCAGATGATAAAGCAGTAATTTCTCATAGTTCTTCAATACCAATAAACATCCATCATTTTTCTGGGACTAACAAAGTCTAGCAGCCGAATGACCTTTGGATAACTAATACAATTACTTGGGCTGCTTATTATCAGCCCTCAGCGTAAACATCTACCATGCTTTGGATATTGGGATGGTTTAGCGGTCGAATAACTTCTTATGCCGGTGATGAGATAGAAATATACCAATACTTATCGTATTTCCACAGACACCGACCATTTAAGAAGCTCGGGCAGATTAGCGGTCGAATGGATCACGACGACATCGCGAAGAAATGAGATGTTTTCTTATCCACATCTGGATAAGAACTTCAGTGACATTTGCTTCCAACGCTCCTTATCAGCCCCTATCAGCCGTTATCACTTTCTGGTCCCCATCAAATATGTTCCCGTCCCACCCCCTATATCATATCTGCAAAACAACGCCTCAATGCTGCTGGGCCTTGCGCTGTCAATTTCGTGACATTTTCCTTCCAACGCTTCTTATCAGCCCCTATCAGCTGTTATCACTTTCTGGTCCCCATCAAATATGTTCCCGTCCCACCCCTATATCATATCTGCAAACAACGCCTCACTGCTGCTGGGTCGCGCTCCATGCATTTCGTGACTCCGCGTTCTAACGCCCTTATCAGATCTTATCAGTCGTTATCACTTTCTGTCCCCCACCAAATATGTTCCCGTCCCACCCCTATATCATATCTGAAATCAACTCCTGGTGACTGCTGGTACGCGCGCTATGAATTTCGTGACAAACACACACACAGACCTACACACACAGACATTAGAAAAAACCAAAAAAAAAACCAAAAACCAAGAGGAGGGGTTGTAAAAATTTTGAATCCTGCGCAACGCACGGTTGACGTGTTTATGGCGGCTTTGTATCAGGCGGCCCAATCAGGGTCAACTGTCACGTTGGACCGATTTCGAAAATTTTACGACCCCCTCCCCTTCTAGAGGGCCTCGATACGACCCCCCCTCAGGGTCAACCCTTCACCACCCTCGCCTGCCATCGCCATCATGGGGCTCATTCTATATCGATTCTGAGACCAGTCGACACAGCCCAAACTCCGCCCACTTTCTTCCTCCAAAATTACCGTCGAGCGGGGTGGGACGTACATAACCTACCACGAAACCGCAAACACTCTCTCAATTCCCCCTATTTCACCAACACTACCACATTTCCTAAGAGAGGCTTATACATACCTGTAACGGCAAAATTTTAGCGCGCCAACCAACTGCATCACTTCCCTTACTGTAACATTAACGCTACCTCGCGAAATACGACCCTCCTTTTTCCGCCCCATGTACACACCCCTCGTTGGACTTTGTCCAACGCACGGTTGACCCTGGGCCCAATAAAGGAATCCGGTTAAGGCGTGCGTATTTGGAGAATAGAGGCAAAACGATCGATGGAATAGGTTCAGCAGAAGTGTGAGATGTCACTGCAATAAGTCAAAAGGTCAAAAAAGATGGTGATGACAACACTCCGTAAACCACGTGAAAGCGTTGTCACCGCACTTGTGGCAGATGTCCGGTTGGGATTCAGAAGCGTTGCAGTTTTTCCGGCTTTTCGAATCTTAGCAAAACGAATGCAATTTTCATTGTCTTTTTGTTTTTGTCGCAGGCGATGGGTCTCAAGGCCGTGATTGGTAGGTGAGATAGCATCACTACTACTGAAGGAGGCAAGTCCTCTAAAAACAAGGAGACGGGACAAGGTGCATTTTGCTGCAAGGGGTACGGTCGTAACGGCTAAACAGCCCTTCGGAGAGCAGGGTCAACCGCACGCCTGCAGATTAAAATTTTTAGGACATCTACCAACCCTTGCAGAGGAGTTACAACGTTCTCGCTTAATTGACTATTTATGCTTTTTTTTACATATTTTTATGACCATCATTCATGTTGGCCATCAACATGGAAAAGGTGGTGGACGAGGGTTTTCTATCAGTCGGCGCTCTCTCGCATCGGGCTTCACTCATGCATTGTAAGCTGTCTGTGCTCCCCGCACGTACATTCACTCTCGACACTATGCTCACGCAGTACAGAGCCAGTGGGTCGAGGATTTCCACAACCGCTACTTACCCTGGTGGGTGAGCGAAATTTGAGCCGGGAATCCGGATCTAATGAATAGCCGATTAGTTGGAATCCTGACTGTAAAGAATAATTAATAGCTCAGTTGGATGATGATATTCCCTGTTTTACATCCAATAATCCCATGAGTTAAAGTGCCTCTCGCCGCCAGAAGAAGACATCCATCGTAGCATGGCGGAAGGTGTCATCATGTTCACTGATCCGCTCGAGGGCAATTTTCAACTTCGCTATTGAATGGAGTTCCGAGCTTTTAAAGGAATCTTGCGCGGAAAATTCTTGCACTCTTTCCTAACATGAATATGTCAGTTGTGATCACTGGAAATAGCACACAAAGTTTCACGCATGAAGATTCGGTTTCTGAAGAGAAACAAACGTACAAAAACTACACGTTATGGACCATCGAAGGACCAGGAGGCAGAGCCAGGCGAGGCATGGAAAGAAGACGGCGTTTGGCGACGCAATGAGAGAATCGGGTTAAAGCGCGCGATTTCGGAGAGTGGAGACAAATCGATCGATGGAATAGGATGGAGTAGAAGTGTAAGATGTGAATGCAACGAAGCAGAAGGCCAGAAAGAGCTTCTAGTGAATGCACTCCAAGAACCAAGTTTGAGCATCCCCGTCGCCAGCATTCGTGAAAGACGTCCGTGGGCAATTCGAACGCGTAGCAGCCTTTTCGAGTTTTCGAATTTCTAATCAAAACAAAGCAATACTTCAGTTCTTTTCACTATTATCGTGGATAATGAGTCTCAAGCCAGTGATTTATGGCTGAAATAGAATCATGATTTTTCCGCGCAAGATTCCTTTAACACTTTCTATGGGTTCAGATCTCCGTTTTCTAGAAACGCATCAATTGAACGCTCGAACCGTCGAAGCGGGAAGGGACCAGTTGAACTCAACCAGATTTTTTGTCGTGCAGCAATTTTGAAATTTAGCTTTCTTACGAGTAGAGGTCCTACCTTCTTCGAACTCCTGAATGCCGTTCAAAAGTCTCCAAAGTGAATCTCAAGGCGTTGTCTGTCCTCAGGACTTTATGTTTAACACATGGACGAGAGCGTGATATGGTTGCGCGTCTGACTTTGCACATCTAATCATGCATTGTGAGGTGGTTGCGCCTCCCATCCATGTCATTCATTTTGTCGCGCTTGCGCGACTGCTTCCTACTTGTTTGTATTTATTCTATGGATCACACTAGATCATGTCTGCTAACGACATGGTTCATCGTACAGCAGGGTCGAGAAAATCCTCGATAGTATTTGTCAGGGTGGGTCATGGGGGATCGTACTCGTGGGGGTCAGTAACGTCAGTGGCATCGTGGTGCAGATAGGAGGGAGAGGGTGTAGCGCAGCAGAAAACAAGGATATGTGAGAAAACATGATATAAAATATTCTTGCAGGTTCAGTCGCTACCTTCGAGAAGGAAGTATTTGAAAGTACTACAAAGAATGAAAGTGCATCTTTGCAAGGAACAGGGTCACATGTGCACACGCGCTGCAAAGGCACCTCCTCTATCTACCGCCCGCTCCTTCTCCCTTACAACCGAGGTCGCTCAGGGTGTGCCAAGCTTTTTCAAAACGGTTTCTTGCATGATATAGGGGCACATGCGGGAACCACAGAACCATGGTTAATTTGGTTCATTTTTCCTGAACGGCCCTCTGAATACCAGAAAAGGGGGTCCCTAGTCACACCTTTTTCACCAGTTTTTCAATCAAAGTCTATTTGTAAGGGTTACTGACGGTCCTAATCATGAATATGGTACTAATTATTCATGCTAACTCCATTTTGCGCGAATTTTGAAACGTCAACTCGAAATGCAAAAATTTGTCACCACGAGGAATCGAACTAGGGACCCCTTTTCTGGTATTCAGAGGGCCGTTCAGGAAAAATGAACATGCTTCTGTGACCCCATCAGGGACAACCCTGAATTCCAAAATTTTTACGACCCCCTTCCTTTTCGGAGGGTATCGGTACGACCCCCCCCGTATTAACTATTATGTCTTTCACATAATTTAATGCTCATCATTGATGTGTGGGCAGTCACCAACATGGAGAAGTGGTGGACCGTGGTCAATCCGCGCGCTCTGTCTCGCTCAGAGGAGGGAATCGAGGCAAATGAAGTTTTATTCATTAAATAGAAGGAATTTCCAAATTTTTGCGTAAACCAATACATCATTTTAATCGTAAAGATTTCTACTTTCAGAAACTACCAGTTTTTTTCGATCTCTCAATTTTCCTTATTTTATAATCTGAAAAACTAAACCTTGTAGCAATTACGTTGCAATCCAAACCCCTCCATTCAGAAGGTTATATTTTTTCAGAAGCGGTCTCATGGAACCGGACACCAAAATTTTAAAAATTCAAATAGTTTTCTTCCTAAAAAGTATTTGAAATGTTGCGGATGTTCAATATTTCAAAAAATCGTCCCGTTGTTCCGTTTTTTGTGCACACGCGAGTTTTCGACATTCAAACATTCATAACTTTCTTCATAATCAACTTTTTGCAGATGTCTAAGGCTAATTAGAAACTAGAAGATTAGAGCTTTCGAATAAGTGCTGAAACTTTTTGAAAATCACTCGCTCAAAAAATAGTCCCGTTGTTCCGTTTTTTTCCTTGACTTTTTTCAAAGCCTTTTCTGAACCGCGACTTTGCAATCTTCAAAAACCCATAACTTCCTTCAAACTTCATAAAATGAGAAGCGGTAAAGACCGTTAGAATCTACGCGAAGAGTACTTTATTACTAGCGTTAACTTTTCATGGAATTCTTTCTTCTGCTTCAATTTCATAAGGGGTCTTTGAAATTCAATTCAGCAAGTTCGCTACATTTTGTTCCGCTTAGATTTGATTTAAAAGCATCAAAATTTTCTTGAGGAAGTTTGTCTGCTTACGGCCGCACAGAGAAGGCGTTTTTATGGGAAAACGCCTGCTCGGGTATACGCCGTGCACCTGTCTGTGGGTGGAAGTCGCACTCGCATTTGAAGGTCCTCCACTTTTCCCGAAGAAGGTGATAGTACATGATCGAATTGCATTGTATGTTTTGCGGTACCATTGTGTGTTTTATGGTTTGATGGTTGTTTTACTTTCCCATGAACTGCTCTACACTTTGTTCTCCTTGAGACTTCAGGAATGTTTCGAAAGCGCGGTTGTCTGGTCAGGATAGTGATGCTGAGAGCAGGGTGAAAATCGTGTCGAGTACGTGGTCGCAGAGGTACGACCCCCCCCCCGAAATCGAGATCCTGGCACGACCCCCTCTAACAGAGCAAATTAATTCAATTAAAATAAATCCTGCAAAACAAATCAAAAAAAATTCTGCAAAATAATGCTAAGGACGCTTCATCTTGTCATCTATGCACGTCTTCCATCGCTGCATACTTTTGTGTACATACTGAAATATCGACTCGAGGAAAGAGGCATTAACTTTGTGTGACCTCAAGGCGAGGTTCGTTCAGAAACGCACAGAAATCCTGAAGACACGGGGTTGCGATTCAATCTTGATTCTTGCTTGAGTATATCAAAACAGCCGAGTGTATCAAAGGCCGATTCAACGGCAGCTGCGGCGCGATTGTCACTGGGTCAGATTTGCCGAAATTTCAAAAAAAAACGTCCGAATCTACACCCTCGATGAAAAGGTTGCATTCCTCCATTTCACAACCTTTGAAGCAGCTTGAGGTAGAGTTAGATAGAGCTGGATTTCGCGTTTCCAACAAGCATCGAAATTGCTCTGGAAGCCTTCCTTGCAGAAAGATAGGGTCTGTCAAATTTCGTCGAGTAAATGTCG
The DNA here is from genome assembly GCA_036418205.1 of Ostertagia ostertagi. NCBI lineage: Eukaryota > Metazoa > Nematoda > Chromadorea > Rhabditida > Trichostrongylidae > Ostertagia > Ostertagia ostertagi. The sequence goes on from MU869169.1 coordinate 44,023, forward strand.
AGGAGGCCGAAATTTTCACGCGAGTTTTTGCCACTTCAAGAGCAATATATCTCTTATATTGTAAGATCCTGAAAAAGGGAAGATAGTTTTGGAAAGCGGAAGGTTTGCGCTTCCTGATGGTCTGTTTAGTTTTCTTCTACAGCTTTTTGGTTGAAGAGATAATTGCGTCGAGGATCTATCGAGGTCGGATCCGGCCACCTGGAAATCCGCTCCCTCATTCACCATTGCAAGTGTGACTCGTTGGCAACACTCGGAATGTGTCTAGAACAATATCTTTGAACGCAAACAATAAGAATAGGAGCAATCGTCATCATCCGATTTGGTATTGGTATAAGCCATGCATCCCTCCTCCACTCACAGTTGCAGAATCGATTGAAAGGTGTTATATGATGGGGACCTTCGAACGAAACTGTATTGTAGTAGACATAGTGTGTTGTGCTATTCCTGTAACCTAAAAAACAACTTCATTTGCCCAGCGCTTTTTCTTCACGGTTGTCGTTTTTCCGACAGGGTCCCTAACAACAGCGTCATTCTCAGCGAGGTATTAAGGGAGAAGGAGCGAGTGATAGGCGGAGGAGGTGCCTTTGCAGCGCGTGCGCACATGTGGCACTCTTCTTTGCGGGGATGCACTTTCATTCTTTGTACTGCCTTCAAATACGCCCTTCTCATGAAGGTGGAGGAATGGAGCGACTGAACCTGCAAAGAAAATTTAATATCATGTTTTTTTCGGATGTTTTCATTTTCTGCTGCGCTATACCCTATTACCTATCTGCACCATGATACCACTTCTGTTACTGACCCCCAAGAGTACGACCCCCCATGGACCAGCCCAACAGGTACGACCCCCCTGTCGAGGATTTCCTCGACCGATATTCACCCTGCCTGATTAGCGAAAACTATTAATGGGTGTATGCTATACGAAGTTCCATGGATATGTGAATTGCCCGGCCAGGCTGCTTACGGTGCAGAGCTCGTAGAGATCATCAGAGCGTGAAAGTGCACACTGGTCCTCCGTATACGATCCCCTCCCCTTTCCTTCGACCGTTGTTCTTTGCGCAAAGTAGGTTTGACCCTGATCCCCCATGTGCCACAATGTCATGCAAGAAACCATTTTGAAAAAGCTTGGCACACCCTGAGCGACCACCCCTGCTATTAGGTGAAGAAAGTTCTTGCGCTTTTCGACCTTGATATCCAAATGCTCTCGAATGAGCAGAGTTACAGGCATTTGGATATCAAGGTCGAAAAGCGCAAAGAACTTTCTTCACCTAATAGCAGGGGTGGTCGCTCAGGGTGTGCCAAGCTTTTTCAAAATGTTTCTTGCATGACATTGTGGCACATATGGGGATCAGGGTCAACCCTACTTTGCGCAAAGAACAACGGTCGAAGGAAAGGGGAGGGGATCGTATACGGAGGGACCAGTGTGCACTTTCACGCTCTGATGATCTCTACGAGCTCTGCACCTTAAAACTGCCGGCAATTCACAGCTCCATGGGAACATTAGTGCATGCACATTATAAGTTTCACTATCAGCCATCACTATCCTTGATACACGGACCGCTCTTTCGAAACATTCCTGAAGTCTCAAGGAGGACAAAGTGTAGAGCAGCTC
>MU869170.1:0-13148 GCA_036418205.1 Ostertagia ostertagi
GCCGGCTACGTACCAGGCTAAACGCAATGAGAGAATCGGGTTAAAGCGCGCGATTTCGGAGAGTGGAGACAAATCGATCGATGGAATAGGATGGAGTAGAAGTGTAAGATGTGAATGCAACGAAGCAGAAGGCCAGAAAGAGCTTCTAGTGAATGCACTCCAAGAACCAAGTTTGAGCATCCCCGTCGCCAGCATTCGTGAAAGACGTCCGTGGGCAATTCGAACGCGTAGCAGCCTTTTCGAGTTTTCGAATTTCTAATCAAAACGAAAGCAATACTTCAGTTCTTTTCACTATTATCGTGGATAATGAGTCTCAAGCCAGTGATTTATGGCTGAAATAGAATCATGATTTTTCCGCGCAAGATTCCTTTAAACTTGATGGTCCGTCCGACGTTTGTTTGTACGTCATGTTATGATTGTTATGGGATTGTTTTTCTCAATGGAACTTCTTTTTGCGTGCCCACTTTTTCGATTTGGCTAGAAATTTTTCGCAAAGGGCGGTTTGATTCCTGAAAGCGTTGGTCACACTCTTTCGGCGAGAAAAGGCTTTGTTCGTGCGTGGCGTACGCTAGAGTGCAGCAGTGCCAAACGGAATATTTGGAGGGAAATTCATCAAAGAAGGGTAATCTACCTCCTATTAATTCGCTATACAAAAAGCATAGCAAATCAAGCGAGCCTATCCGATCACCTGCAAATCCGTCTCTTCAACCATTTGACCATCACACGCATATTCATTCACAGTATCGTCCAACAAGAAGATGGTGCTTGACCATCGAGTTCAGGGGGAAAAATCTGGAAAAGGGCGACGCACTTGTTGAGAAGCCTAATAGCGCAATGTTTGGAAGAGGTCGGTACAGATTGAGGGGTTCACTATTGGTTGGTTTATTCTTGGGGAGAATGGAGTTAAGTCTAGTTAAGGGTTTAGCTATTTTTCGTCGGCAGGGCCTCCCATTTTGCAGACTTAGAGTCCAAGTACCCTGCAACGAATGTGGGAGCAATTAATAAAAATTTATAGAACAGATGTAGAAATTTTTTTCTAGTAAACACGACACTACTTATAGGACAACCTAATATATAGTGGGGATCATGTGGTTTTTTTTGTTTTGCTTCCAGTTTCGTTTTCAGTAATTTGTATGATACTAATAGGGTTCCATTTGATACTCAAGAATTTGTTGCTAAAAAACAGTAGTTACTCATATATTCGCTTCGCTTTTCTTGTTTTAGAGCTGTCCAGAAATCAGTATCAGAGCAAGCAATTGAAGGCAAAGTTCGGGCTCAGACCCACCTAAGAAGCCCTTACCATGGCTAGAAGTGCTGGGTACGCAAGTGCAAGGTAGCGCCACCTTTCTACATCGAAACGCGTCACTAGGACCCTAGGCGCCATGGACTTCTAACAGACTCCACCAAACTTAACATGGTCCGCCCACCGTTCGATATCTGTCTGCGTCGCCACGTTGATCTGCTATGCTCTCTCTTCTCGGACTTCTCTACCACTCTCCGCGCTCACATTATCTCTCATCTCCCTGCCTGTCTTTTGAACTTCTCCACAGCATGGAGCAAAATGCTCGTATTTCCTGTGTATTTCAGGATTTTCTTCCTTTCTCCACTGGCGTCCACCTTCCACCCCTACTTCACCTCTTTCACATTTGAGTGGAATCACCCATCAATTTGATCCTGATTCTTGCCCTTAAATGGGGTCACCTCACAGGCATCTGGAAAGGTGCCAAGTGGCCTGCCGCTCGCTACAGTGATCCAGTAATTACGCTACCGTACTCGCGACATCTTCGCAGCGAAATGCGTAACTGGAACGCTGGGCGGTAAGTACTTGGGTCAATCTCCTCACAGAAAGATCAGTATCCACCATGGGATATCTTGCCTAAATCGCAGTGTTGATATGGTATGCCGTCTTGAATATGTTCTTGTGCTTAATTTTTTAGATCGCTCAAAGTATCGCCGAATGCCTTTTCGGCCGTAACTACCTTACTTACATATACTTATACTTACAATAAATTGAGAAACAAAATCGAGTCGCATGTAAGATATTAGGCAGTATACATGCCAAACTCCTAGCGTTGTAGCGTAAGTCATCATAACTCCTTTAGTCGTGCTACATCATACGATGAAACCTTAAAGGACGAATTCACGATGAAAAAGCAACCCATTTCAAATTAACCTAGGGATGGTGAGTGGTACACGAAAGAAGGAAGAACCATGAGAAACGGCCCAGAACCCGAGAAATGGTACCCCTTCCTTGCCCGTTGATTCGAGCATTGATGCGACTCTCATCGCTGTGCCCTCTTCAACACTACGCTCCGCAAAGAACTACCACGTACTCGCGAGGTATCAGATGATCGGTGGGGGCGGACCCGCCAGCTTTGAGGCATGATAGGTCGCCGAGGTCAAATTTTTCCATGCGAATTGCGCGTCAGTTCGCACCCTCAGGAGGTCCGTGGGTCCCTCAACTAGGTCAGTTTCCCTTTCCTTCGACCTTCATTCTAATCGTGAATTCCTCCTTCAATGAATTCAGTGTCGTCTGAACACCTTCCTCCGTTTTTGTTCAGATTTGATGAGCTTCTCGTCAATCCTGGCTCTTGTTTCTGCCGAAGGTATTCCTGCACTTTCTCACAATATTTCAATGGCGCTCAGGACATGCGTCAGAATTGGTCCCTCCTTTAGAAGCACAGCATGCTGTCGAAAGCCCTCCTTCACAATAGAGGTGCGATGGTTTACCGTCGCTATATTGCCAGAAGGCGAAGTAGTATCGTACAAGTGTCAGACGTGTGAATTCACAACACCTTCTTGGACCTAAATGCGTACGTCCGCTTTCACCTGATTGGAAATTCTGTCAAGTTATCCGATGCTGATCTGCTCGGCGAATGGGCTTCGCACACTGGAAAGGAGATCTCCACAGAGCTCCGACGGCATCTGGAGCAACGAGAATAAATTCAGGATGATCGTCTGCAATGGCAGTAGGCATGTTGGCGCCCTGACGGAAATCATTCCGATCCAGAGCATCAACTGCAATACGTGAAACTAGGCGGAGGCTCGGGTGGGGTAGTCGATAAAAGGTGATAAAGCACTGCACAGAATTCGAGAAGTGGTGATTGCGGAGGTACCCAGATAAGTTTTGATAGGCGTTGTGTATCTATACGTGTGACAACTGTACGCTTCTGATGGCAATAGAGCGACCGTAAGCTTCGCACCTTTACTGTGATGGACTGGTTTCGACAGCATGCTGTGCTTCTAAAGGAGGGACCAATTCTGACGCATGTCCTGAGCGCCATTGAAATATTCACATTCTTGTATGAGCTTGCAGTGCTGGCGGCCACTGCCCTCTCGAGCCGATTCCACATCCCTTCTACGCAGCGCAGCTGAGGTTCTTGTCCTTCCATAAGATTGAAATTTTTACTTATCGGAGAATTGTTTCTGTTTTCTTTTCACCAACGTGTTGTTCTTCGTTTGATTTCCGATAATAAATAAATCATTAAAACCCCGGAATAGCAATCACGATGCTCTGAACGATGCTGTTGGAAAGGACTTTGGATAGACTACCGATCTTATTTGTCATGGTAATTCTGACCCAGGTGACGATACTGAGGCATCCACAAGGATCGATAAAGTTCCGGTCATAGAGTTTGGTTCTCACATCCTCACGTTCTCACAATTTCATGTTCAAGTTGACTTACTGTGTTTTTTTTTGACAGATCATCCATCTTGGCCAGTGTTGAGGAGGGGTGCATTGTACTAACAACTGAACAAGTATTTAAGCTGATTCAAATGAGTTGAGAGTTCTGGCTGCCAAAGTCCGAAGTCGCACAAGTGAGCCTACCCATATTTTCCGTGGAATACGGAAGAAGTTGAGCACAGAGACTTTTTTGGTGATGATGCTACAGTCAACGCGGAAGTCAGCCGTTTACAGTTCCAATGCAACGCTTAGCAAAAAAATGAAGCAAGACAAAGTCAACTTTCTTGTGATACTGTTGAACCACCCATCGCGACATAATATTGAGGAACTAGAAACAATTTTGTTCACAACTATGAGCTAGATAGGGTAAAACATGAGTTGAAGGAAAAAAGAGCAGCTGATGGTCCATAGGGCACATTGGTACAAGGAATCAAAGCACCTAAAATTTGTACGACGAGAAATAATACTCGCTCATGCGGTAAACCTGAAACTTGAGCAGCGCTGGGAGCTTTGTGCAAGTACCAGTTCTTTTTATCAAAATTCTCGTGCCAATAGCAAAATATCTCTCAGTTTCGATTATTTTCAGTGACAAGCCGTCGTTTCTCAAGGAGGTTCCGAAAACTCCAACGCCTCAGTTATCCGAGGAAGGTTCCAGTACTATCAAGCCTTTGCCTATCGGCGAACGTTCCAGTACTACCGAGTCTCCGCCTCCCGACAAAGGTTCCAAAACTACAAAGCCTCCGCCACCGGGCGGAACCTCTAGTGCTACTGAGCCTACGCCACCCGACGAGGACTCTAGTAGCTCTGTGTTTCCGCATTCCGACGACGTTTGGGGGCGCTCTCTTTCCCCCTATCGCCTCTCACGTGACATATACCCTCGTGAGTTGTTCTACCTTGAACGTGAATAAGTTCTATTGAGAAAACTTTTCTTCTTGCTCTAAGTCTTTGTTCCCACGTAAACTCCACACCTATGTCCTAATCTGAAGGTAAAAATGGATCCTTTCTATCATCCAGATATATCTGCTCCCCTGAAATCTCTTTATTTCATCTTTCTAGCACCCAGCAGGCTTCTCTTTCTTTTCTTCCAGATTCATGTTCACACCGGCAAGTCGTTCTTTTCTCAACCGTTTGGGCTCACCTCATGAATTTTGCACAATTTTTCGTTGTTTATTTTCACAAGTTGGTTTAATGGTGAACTTTTCTTGTTGCAGCCTGTTAACTGCGAGTTTCTCTTTTCTGCATTTGTTATACACCACGCAGACAGAACAGTATGAGAACATCAAGGGATTAGTGAAGAAGACGAAGAACATCCGGCTCCGTGCCCACTCGATTCCGCTGTCCTTCCTGCCCTAACCTACGCCTCAGAGACTTGGACTCTGCGCAGGCAGGACGAGCATGCGGTCAGCGTTATCCAACGCGCTGTCGAGAGGACGATGCTAGGAGTAACCCTATACGCAGAGGAGCCGGAGTTCCGAACTACGCCAACGATCGAAGATCAGGGACGCTGCCGTTTTCGCCAAGGAATCGAAGATAAGGTGGGCCGGACACGTCATGCGATTTTGCGATGACCGTTGGACCAGAGCGGTTACCGACTGGATCCTTCGAGGACTTCAAAGTAACAGGGCGACCGCCGAGCTTGTGCCCAGTTTTCACTGATGGTCGCTGGGTGCTTGGTTGTTGACACGTTCCGAAGCCAGCACCCCATCTGATGAGCGCTTAACGATTTCTGCACCGAACATAGCAGACATCACTGAAAAGGAAAGTCATTGTAAGGCCCCCCAAGTAGAAGTGTGGATTTAAAATATTTGATTGTCGCCAAATGCGACAGCTGGCCCGTTTACTACGATTCTATCCGTGCCGTGCTAACGTACTTTTGCTGCGAATCTGGTAGTACTTCGTGTTTGAAAGAGAGAAGCTGATCTTTTCGTACCGGTTCAGCACCAATGATCCTCTGCAGAGGGCTCTTCTATGTCTGGCAGCATGCTTCAAATTTATAATGTTATTCTGCAGAAATTCAAGCGGTAAAAATTCTAGGGAGCTACAACTTGTCTGTGAAGCCATACTTACCTTTGTATGAGAGCGTTCCAACTGAGCGGCCGATGACCTTTGACGGTGAAGTTGAAATAAGAGCGAATACAAATGAGCGTGTGGACGAAATTGAATTAAATATGTTGGATATAGAAATTATTGAGGAACGCTGTGCAGTTATTGTGGTACGTTTGCAACTGTTGCTGACGAACTTATATCGTGATTACGCTTTTATAGGATAACAGGTCTATAAATATTCGTAATATTTCCGTGAGCAGGGAGTACCAAAAAGTGGTATTTAGCATGGACGAATTCATCGAAAAAGATGAGGAGCTCAAGATTAAGGTACACATGAAAAATTTCCAGAATATCCTAAAATTACGCTCCGGCACAGCAAGAAAAGTATGACGAGCCATGATTAGATGTATGAACAGGCCTGTCTTCCGGTTCGTGAAGTTGACCGCTTTTCTGCTTCTGTAAGTGAAAAATCGTAAGGTCTTTTACATGGACCGATTATTCAAATTTGTTTTTTGGGTGTTATGGAATTGCATGCGTAGGGCGCGGTCTATTTTTTCTCAGCGGCCGTATCAATGCCAAAAAAGGAATGAAAAATTCATTTTGAAAGTCTCTCTTTGTAGCTTTTAAGTAATAATGTGAACATATATCATTGATATATTTGCATAATGAAACGTTCTCGTAGACAGGGCATTGAAAACTACAGGGTGTCCCAACATTATTAACATATTATTTACGAAATTCAAAAATTTGTTGGCAAAAGTACTCGATTATTCTCCCTTCATTTGCTGATGATTAGTTACGCACGGTCCTCTTGTAACCTGTTTGATTGTAGGTGTGAAATCCCTACTATCTTCAGGAGGGCGGGAGGTCTTTCACTGCGACCTGCGATCATTCGCATGCACGAGGCGGATACCCCAATGAAGGACAATGTCAAATATTTTGTAGTTTCCACAAGGGTTATACGGAAGGTTATCCTACGATACTAGGAAACAGCGTCCATTATGCATAGGCCAAAGTGCGTTTCAAAAGTATGTGGACACCTCACAATTCACGTTAAAAAGGTAACTAAGAGGTTTCGTGCTATGAAATCCTCCTCAATCGATTTCTCGTAGTCGATAACCTATCAGTAAGTTTAAGCAGATAATATCGCCTTGCTTTCGTAAAAAAATTTTGAATGAATTTTTTCTTTGTTTCAAAAGTATGTGCACACTTAACAAAAGACAAAAACATAGCTGAGATTAGAAATCAGTGGGGCCTCCAGAGTTTCTAATTAGCTCAAACATCCTGTCCGGCATAATCTGAACCACGTTTGGCATAGCTGTTTCGTCGCTGTCGGCCCAAATAGCCTCTACCGCCGCCTTCAGTTCATCCGCGGTATTATACTGCCGGTTGCTAAAGTTAACGCCTTGATCAAGGGCTCCCTATAGGGTTGCAGTAAGGAGGACACACAAGCCAATCTATCGCTTCAGCACCATTTGGTTTGAGGCCATTCTTTGGTAGATTGCGAAGCATCGAAAGACACGTGGTCCTGTTGCTAAAAATGCAATTTTCGCTCCGCTTCGCTAAGAAAAGGCAACAGGTGACATTGGAGCACTGCTTGGTATTCTTTACAGTTCATACGCAATAATGGAACGGCAACTTCTGAATTTCCGCTGCTTGCGAAACCGCCGCAGACCCATCAACGGGCCTCTCCGAAATTCCTTCTCGAGAACACGAGCGACTCACGGCCAAGCCTCTCCAGCAGTAGCAAAATCCACCCGGCCCGTCAAGATCGAACTCTTTCCATGAGTTAAGATTACCTGAGGAGAGAAAGTCATAAAAAGTTGCTTGTTTTGAAAATAGGAAATTCTCGAAAAACCGTGTCTATCCCGGTGTCCTATCCTATGTTGCCATGTTTGTACGAGCAGACTCCAATGTGGCTAACTTGTGCTGAGGCCTTGAAGTGAGTAGCCTTTCTCAGCGTCTGTCGAGTGGTGTATTCATTTGAGCGGATGAGGGGCTTAGTGGTCATTTTCGAGGCTGGAATAAAAATCTGAGCTCGGACTGTCAATGAAGAATCCGACAGGATGTGGGCTACTCTTTTGTTGTTCTGAGCAGTCAAGGATCGTGGATGGAGCGGAGTGTGTGCTGAGTATAATTATCAGGGTGCCAGATAAATCTTCGAATGCATTAAGGAGAACGACCAAGTTATCGTGCGATTTCTAGATTGGAACGTTCATTATCATGCAGAACCTTGATCTGAGCTTGCTCATCTTCAGGAAGAAGTATGCCGCGAATTGACATGATGACGAAATGAAAACAGCAAAGTCGGATTGAAACCGGTGGAAATTTCGGCGCCAAAATCTGATCTTCTTCAAGTGTGCACATACTTTTGAAACAAAGAAAAAATTCAATCCAAAATTTTTTTACTAAAGCAAGGCGATATTATCTGCTAAACTACACTGATACGTTATCGACTACGAGGAAATCGATTGAGGAGGGTTGCATAGCACGAAGCCTCTTAGTTACCTTTTAACGTGAATTGTGAGTGTCCACATACTTTTGAACGCACTGTATATGTTGCTCCTAGTATAGCACGGTCACTGACGGATGGAGATCTTGCGTCATTTTATTCAAAAAAATTCGAGATTCCACATCGAATATTTGAGTGAAGAAAGCTCCAAGTTCTGGCTTGTTCTAAGAGAGGTAGAAATTCCATTTGAAGTGCTTACTGTCCTTGCACCGTGCTCTTCAGCTAGAGCAGATCATGGATTCTCTCAATACGCTCTTCTGGACGCCATTTTCCCTCAAAGGCAAACTCCGAGAAACTAGTGCTATCAGCGCTTGTAGTGATAGCTTAGCTGCGGAACGACCTGAAAGTGGGAAGGAAAGCAAGAGAAATCTTTGGAACGCTGAAATTAAGGCCTTACCCTTCAACAGGGTCGGATGTGGTACGATGGCGAGAAAGGGCGGTCAAAGAAGACAAAATACGCGAGAGAGCACGTCGTTTGAGAGAGCACGCTGATCTCTACATCAATGCACGCTGATCTCACCACTCTCGCGGTGGGTGGGAAGCGTTGGAATTGGGTCGATGGTTGCAGGCCCGTAAGGATTAGCGCCCTAACCGCGCAATTTTTGCGACGAAGCTGGAGTGATCTAGGTAGGTACAGACCTTACAATTTCCCTAGTGGTATCCTCCTACTAGTCGGGCCAATCCCGGGGTTTGCCTTTAACGTGCACCAAATTATAGGCGAAAATGGAGTTTGGGGACCACTTCTTACTATCTTATCCTTAAAACTATGAAGCACTACTTTGCCCTCTAATACTAAAGATAAGATGATACGCGATCGACTCATTTGATGCTTTTTTCAATTGCCGATGAGTGCTTCACACATCGTGCCTACATTTCATCCAGATCCTCCACTCCGAGCACTAGGCAAAGTGTCCAATACCTCAGACTAGGACCGCTTTTTTGGACAACTACAGGCCGACGTATGGAAGCACCTCCGCAAAAATTCAAGAATACACCGATAGATCCTGGCAGTGAGAATATCGTAACGAGGAAATGGACACGTCTTTACAACCCCCTTTCATAAAAAAATGATAGCTTTGGATGTACGAGAGGGACGCTGAAACGAGACTGTAGATTCATGTCCCAAGCCAAAATTGCACAAACTGGCTTCTGCTTCTATCCTTTTAGGAATTCTTATATATGTCACATTGGCCAGGAAACAGGGCAGGGAACGAGGTAATGAACAAAGGCAATTGAGCAGTCTCTCACTTCAATAGTAACCTTCAGCGATCGCTCGCGCGTCCCTTTCGATTGGAGCGCACCAACTGGAAAATTCACCAAATCTGCCTTTTATTCGACATACTACAGTGCGTTTCATAAATATAAGGTCACCCTAAAATATTGCATTTCCGGAACCAGCAGCCAACTGGTGATTTTTCCACTATCACCAAATGATTCCCCACTACGAATAACCCCTGTATCGCAATTTTGGTGGGAGCAGCTTTTCTTCGAACTTTTTTGTAATTATTTTTCGATTTTTGCACCGTTTCATAATATAAGGTCACCCTGAGGAAAAGAACAATTACCTAAGATTAATGACAGATAAAATAGACATAATAATGTATGGTTCCTCCTTTATCAAGGGCAACATTGAATAGTCTCGTGGCCTACTGGAATTGAGATTCCAAGGCAGATGACCATCGATTCACTTCCGTGTTCACTGGTTGCTTTTTTCAGCTCTTTGAAGTTCGTAACTGGCGTTTATCCGCATAATTCTTCATGACAAAGACGCCCCTGAGATATTCTACTAAAATACGACTAGAACTTCAGAATAATCTGTTCAGTTCATCTGGTTTCGAGAGAAATGCTGCTTCTGGTTGAGTGACCTACATGGGTACCTGTGCTGTTCTGTATGACTACGTAGGCTAGCCGACTTCATCAGCTCAAGGAAGAGGTCAGATGTCCTCGCAAGGCTCTATGCTAATCTTTGGAGTCCATTATGCAGTTCATGGAAGCGAAATTTTGACACAACATCATACAAAAAACACCGACACCTTTGACATCCTCTTAACAAAAATTGCAAGTCCTCATAACACCAATCTAATCATTGATAGATAACCTTTTTGTGGATGTTCGAAACTTGTAGAATATCTGGAGACGTAGGAGCTTTTCAATTATCCATGAGCAGAGCTAAGGACTGTCCGAAGTGCTTTGGAAAGACTCCCGAACCGTGCCAAGCACCATGAAATGCATAAACTTTACCTTTTCTTCAAAAGACGAGTACGAAACATTCCATAAATTTAGCTAATGGGTGTGTTTGTAACAAACATTCAATTTCACAGGCAGGTTGGTTGTTTCTGATAATGTAGTATTCATTTTCACAGGGTGACCTTATAATTATGAAACGGTGCAAAAACTGAAAAATAATTATAAAAAAGTTAAAAGCTGCTCCCGCCAAAATTTCGCTCCTGGGGTTTTTCATAGTGAGGAATAAGCTGGTAATACTAGCAAAATTGCCAATCTGCTGCTTGTCCCGAGAAGGCAAAATTTTAGGGTGACCTTATAATTATGAAACGCACTGTATAACTTTTTTCGTTTTGCGACCATTTCAGAAAATGGACGCAGATTCTGATGACAAAAAACTCTTTTTTGTGCATTGCGCTGAACTTTTTTTTTACTAAACCTGTTTCACCCCGCGTGTTAGAGACGTCTCGTCGTCTATCGAGAACGCTGAAATTTCATGCCACTTTTACTTTTCTTTGGAATTCAATAACTTCTTCAGTGAGAATGTTTCGAAAATTTCAGACAACCCTCCGTAAAGAAGAAGATTAACGATCTCTGTATTGCGTACAGCAGTTTCGAAAGTTCTCTGGTTTGCGAGAACTCTGCGTTGAGTGTCTATCGAGGACGGCTTCTGAGCCAATCGAAAACCTTTTTCCTCCCTCGCCGATGTAAGGAACGCCCTGCAAACCGTCGAACCCATGATAAATAATCTTAATGCAAGAAATTGGAAAAGATACACTCAGTGAAGAGCGATTCCGTTCTGGTATGCGATATGTAGTAACCCCACACAGAGTCAGCTGAAAGTGCTCTGTCTACACGACAGCTTGCGAGATGAGACAAGCGAGATGTTTCTAGCTTTGATCAATCAGCATAACTCTCACGCTCATGGAATAATGCGATCATCCCTTCATTTACGTCGCTTCCTTTCCAACCCTGTGCCGATGGATGTACAGGGTGGACCAAATTATGAGGACCAAGACATTGTGTCGTTAAAAACGCATAGTAGCTTGATGGAACAAACAAACTTCAGGGAAGTGTTTGTAACTCTTATCTCAAAGTAATTCCAGAATAGAATTGAGATCTGCCACCTGCCCCGTTTACACGAGCCTTCAGATGAAGGGGATGGCGCGTGCGGTGGCACGCAACTGAGGCGTGTCAAAATGTTTCCAGGCCTTCTGCTCTGCTTTCTTCAGGGAATCAAAGTTTTGTGGGCATTTATTTGCGCTTGCATCCAGGGTGTAAAATACAGAAATCTAGAGCTATTAGGTGGAAGGTTCCATTGTAACAATTCTTCGAAAGCAACGAACTCGAAAAATCGCTTTTTAGAGAATTTTTGCTTTATTCTTGGGTGCTCGGTCCTGTAAAAAGTCCCAAGGCTTTCTATCCACTACAGATGTGGAGTCTTTAGAGTGTCTGGCTGGGTTTTCACATCAATTTTTTCATTTTGGGAGTACGAAAGTCGACAAGGGGAGACCTAGTTTCTGCATCTGATAATTGTCCTGGTGGTAACTGTAACTTTCGAGTCTCCGAATTTTCCATCTGTGGTGGTTCCAAACTTATTGAAGAGTTGAACTGTTGCTCATAAGAGCTTCCCTGATACGTTAGACTGCCGCTAGATGTAACGTGCCAGAGCCCCTAGTGAGTTCAATTTGAGGACTGACGTAAGGTGATGTTGTTATTTCACTAGTTTTGAGAACTGCATGAAATTTGGTTTCATTAGGAAGAAGACATTGTACCCTTCACATAGTGCACAGAAAAGGAGATGAAAATGGAGCGACTCGGAAAAAAGTGGATATGACCGCGCGCACGCGGTCCTCATAATTTTGGCCCACCCTGTGCTTGCGGCTGCAGCATGTGATAATGTCAAGAAATCTTTCCGTTTTCAAATGTATGCTGATTTCCGCTCTCACAAGATTCCTTAAACGCTTGCACTGAATTGGAGTAAATAATTCAAACTTACATTCTTTCAACACATTACAATTCTTTTTACAAGGCAAGCTACTTCCCTTTGTCATCATCTGCAACACAACTAGCAAGGCAACAAGCACTTTCCTTTTGAATTTTGATTTCATGCAGCATTAAGATACCAGTTGCTTTAGTCCAACCAAAAAAACTTGTAAAATTAGTGGTGACACAGCGGGTGAGTGGCAGCAGCACCGCTGCGTCCTTGTTGATCTTTGCGCTTACGACCAGAGTCAACCCTGCGTTGCGCAGTTCTCAACGGCCACGTTGCGCAGTTTCGCCCGATTAGACACGTTCTCTCGCGCGAACATTCACACTCGCATGCTCGAGCCGTCTGTGTCTCCGCCCATACAGCGTGCGTTGAGGATCTCTCAACGTGCCGTTGCGAACTGCGCAACGCAGGGTTGACTCTGCTTACGACCCTCTCACCTCACTTCGCAGTAAACGAGATAACCCTGTCAAAGATATCTTCAACTTCTTGCCCTGCTTCCCGTAGAAGGCATTCTACAGGAAGCAGGAGGCAGTTTCCCATATAATTTTTATTAGTACCTACCAATAGAGTTTTAAATCCTGATTGCAAACCTAGAAACTAGAACTGCCGGATGAATTTGCCGAATAAAATGTGAGCAGTCAAATTTCACCACAAGTAAAGTGTTACAAATGAACTGTGCGAGTCGCAGG
>MU869170.1:16717-46023 GCA_036418205.1 Ostertagia ostertagi
CCAGTTGCTTTAGTCCAACCAAAAAAACTTGTAAAATTAGTGGTGACACAGCGGGTGAGTGGCAGCAGCACCGCTGCGTCCTTGTTGATCTTTGCGCTTACGACCAGAGTCAACCCTGCGTTGCGCAGTTTTCAACGGCCACGTTGCGCAGTTTCGCCCGATTGACACGTTCTCTCGCGCGAACATTCACACTCGCATGCTCAAGCCGTCTGTTTCTCCGCCCATACAGCGTGCGTTGAGGATCTCTCGACGTGCCGTTGCGAACTGCGCAACGCAGGGTTGACTCTGCTTACGACCCTCTCACCTCACTTCGCAGTAAACGAGATAACCCTGTCAAAGATATCTTCAACTTCTTGCCCTGCTTCCCGTAGAAGGCATTCTACAGGAAGCAGGAGGCAGTTTCCCATATAATTTTTATTAGTACCTACCAATAGAGTTTTAAATCCTGATTGCAAACCTAGAAACTAGAACTGCCGGATGAATTTGCCGAATAAAATGTGAGCAGTCAAATTTCACCACAGTAAAGTGTTACAAATGAACTGTGCGAGTCGCAGGCTTTCAGAGCCACCTTGGGGTAGGTGATGCTCTCGCTCCTTGACCGGCAGATCATGAGCTTTCTTTCGGTTATAGTGCAAATACCGAGAGCACAACTTCACGATTATACTGAATTCCAGGATGCTGTCACGTTAATATGCAACGGATTTCTGACCAAATTTGTCCACTAACAACTTTCTTGGCAGGCTCATTTTGCAGTTCTAGCTTCAGTCTATAATCTACGTCTGAAGCTCTACCGATATATCTAGGTCTTCATTTGAAGTCCCATGAGAAGTTGAATGCCTTTCCTAATTAGCAGAGGTATACTCCAAATGAGTCGATTACGTGTCGCCACAGTAATGAACGCCTTCATTATTATTGTTGTATTGGAGAGCACAATGGACTTTCCCACCCCACCAACACCCGCTTTCTCCCGTATTACGTCAAACACGATCAAGTTCCTTTCCTGATTATAAAGAGGGGGGACACTGAAAGGTTACATATGCTTCATTTTAGGAAAGTTTTTCTAGGTCGTATGTTTCCCTTACTCCTTCTTGCATAAGCATTTGATGAAAAGAGACCCAGAAGTAGAGACAAAGTGCTATGAATGGGAAGATAAGTGGGTAAATCAAAACAATAGAGTGAAAAACGACGTTGACTTCCACTGCGAGAAAAGTGAATGAATGTAGCCTTTTCATTACCATTACTCGTTTGACCGAAATCCAACTCCTATATGCTCGTACAACCTTGACGCAAGGAACATTGCTGAAATTTGTGTAATTCACGCTTTTCATTCATTTACAATACAGAATCCCAGAAATGTGGAGTGAGGCAGCGGCGCTCACGTAATCGCGTTCGTCCCACGCGACCGAAAAGTGGGAAAAGGGTGCCGTATCAAATAACGTTGTGCTTGCAGATAGGCTATACTGGCGCTATCATCGAAGGCATGCTCGGCTTTTATGGATTCGTGTATACTGACAGCAATGGCTCAATCAAGTAAGTTTGCATTAATAAAATTTCTCGATTTACAATAGAATAGCTGAAATGTAGAACTAAGCGGTGGATATTTCAAGGAGATCAACGAATTTGGAAAATCTACCTTGCAGCGGCGTAGGATTAATGGAGTTTTCGGGTCTATTCCAGTTAAGGGGGCATCATGACGCAGTTTCTCGGTGAACTTGAACATTCCAGTTTTCCACGCATGTCGAGTGACTGCCCTCACCCCCTACCACCCTAGACTGGCTACACTCCTCCTGGCTCATAGTTACCCTAGCTTTCTGGAAAAACTGCATCGCGATGGCCCCCTAAATGGAGTAGACCCAAGTCTTCAATTCATCAAGATTCCCTGGGAGCAAAAATCTCACGAATAAGCAGGCCTTGGGAATACTTATGCTTTAAAGAAAAACGATGAAGACTATGAACTGCATATCAACTTCGTCGGCAGTTCCTCAACCACGACTCTCACAAAAGAACACTTACAAAGGGGGGGGGGTCAAGGCAAGTCACGCTTTTTCAAAACAGTTTTTTGCATACCAGATTGTCCCCCGCCAAGCGCCGGAACCTCCCTACCTTGCATGAGCTTTCCCTTCTCCCTCCTCTCCTTACTCTCCCCTCGTTCCCCTCTGCTCGCCGGCTACCACGACGTAAGCAAACCAGCCCTTTTGGCGCTTCGGCTGGGACCGTATGCTAAATGTTGGGGAGGGATGGAGTCCCCGACGGTGGACAGACCACTTCAACTCGGTCCTTAGAACCGTCACAATTTGGTGCTAACCTCAGAACTAAGCCTTAAAGAGAGAAGGTCGTCCCTCTCAAGGCCTAGTCCTGGGGTGAGCAAACCAGCCCTTCTGGTGGAGCTGCTGGACCACTGCACCACTGCGTCAGTACCTCCCCTCAGACAAAAGGGTGAGTAAGGCCGTCGCCCGTTGGGACCCTTCCCCTCCTCCAACATTTCCGGCATACGGTCCCAGCCGAAATGCCAAAAAGGGCTTGGTTTGCTTACCTCGGCTTCCACAGCATCACCTTTGATCGACATGACCGAAAGTGTGCTATGCGTGTTTATAAAGCCTTGGGCAATCATCAAATCATGCCCATTGCAAAAACTACATTAGCTAAATGCTGTTATTACATGATTATACGGTTGTGTTATCCGATGAGCTTCCCTCACTCACTTCAATTTGCGGCACGACACACATTACATTAACATCCATAAACACTCCAGCTAAGCCCATCTGAATGGGTTTCTACAATCCTTCTATTTTATAAAGTTAGCGCTTTATAAAATAGAAGGATTGTAGAAACCCATTTAGAGGGCTCAAAACAACGCTTCATTTTCGCTGAACGGCTTAAGCAGTACCAAAAAAGAAGTGCAACGTACTGCCAACGGTACGATCCCCAATAGCGACCAAATTTTTGCATTTGGGTTTTCGCCTACGAGCTGGTACCGAATGGTGCGAAATGTCAAAATCAGGTCAGGACCATATTGAAGCCAAAAGCAGCTGCCAACCTTGGATGCAAGATTTGGTCGCCGCGGGTGACCGAACCATTGAGAGGACCTTGCACTTCGTTTTTGGTACTATAAAACCGTCCGGCGAAAAAGAAGCTTGGTTTCGTGGTCGATACATGCGTCCCTACAATATGCAGGGAACCGATTCGAAAAAGTGCGAATCTGAAAGACCCTCCTTGTTAGTGCTCAAGAAGGAATTCCAATGGTCGAAAGTCCAAGGGAAAATATACCTACACCAGTTTAAGGCCGCACGCTATCGCGCGCATGAAACGGAAGGTCGGCATGAGACGGGACAGCCGGTAAAGCATTAGATTCACCGCTAAACATATTGAGTTGCTTATGCGTACCGCTCCATATGCTGCTCATCTTTGCAGAAGGTCACCGTTTGATAAGCGCAATGGAGTGCGGAGCTGAAGTGGTGTCTGTTAACAATCACCATGCATCGAATGCCAAGGCCATTGAGCGGTCGGATTGTGTTGAAATAAAAACATCCAGCACTCGTTATCGTATTTCTCCGTACATCCACCATACATTTTTACGAACCCTGGGGAGCATAGTGGTCTAGTGGTATTTTGGACTGATGATAACAACGCAAATGAAAGAGTACTAAAATATAATAAAATGCTTTATCTAAAGTCTGGTTTTGAGTGACCCCTATATTCTTGTGCATATCGTTATTGTTGTTCCTTATCAGCCGCTATCGCTTTCTTTCCCCAATCATATATGTTCCCGTTCCACCCTCTACATCGATTCTTGGAACCAATGCCCCACTGTTGCTGAAACGCGCGCTATAAATCTCATGAAGTTAACGTTTTGACGCCTCTTATCAGATCTATCAGTCGTTATCACTTAGCGTCCCCCACCAAACATGTTCCCGTTCCACCCTTTATATCACCTCTTGGAACAAACGTCTCACTGACGCTGGGACGCGCGCTATGGATGTCGTGAAATTAGCATTTTGGCGATTCTTATCGGATCTTATCAGTCGTTATCACTTAGAGTCTCGCACCGGAGAGTGTGCCAAGCATTTTCAAACTGGTTTCTTGCATGACATTGGGGCACATATGGGGACCACAGAAGCATGGTTCATTTTTCCTGAACGGCTCTCTGAATACCAGAAAAGGGGTCTCCAGTTCGAGTCCTCGTGGTAACAATTTTTTGTATTTCGTGTTGACGTTTCGGAATTTGCGCAAAATTGAGTCAGCATGAATAATTAGTGCTAAATTCATGATGAGGAACATCAGTAGCCCTTACAAAAGACTTTGATTGAAAAATTTGGTGAAAAAGCTGTAACCAGGGACCCCCTTCTCTGGTATTCAGAAGGCCGTTCAGGAATAATGAACCATGGTTCTGTGGTTCCCGCATGTGCCTCTATATCATGCGGAAGACCGTTTTGAAAAAGCTTAGCACTCCCTGAAAGACCTTCCTTGTTAGTGAATGAGCTCGGTTTTTCTCTAGAGAGATTCTTTCCGCTAAAATCACTTCCATTTACTGAACGTGTCCGCATGTGTTTCACGTGGCCCTTTGTGTGCATCATGTGTTTCACGTGGCCCTTTGTGTGCATATCTTCCAAAGAAATTTTTTGCTATTATGCTACACACAATACAGGGGGTCGCATCAAATCGCCCATGAAGGGGGGGGGGGAGGTCGTGAAAAATTCCAAAAAGTACCAACGACAGGATTGACCCTGCCCCGGACTCCCCTCTGCAGTTGCATGTATGGTATAATTTCGAGCATCGCTCTCTCAACAGTGGGTTGACCGCGTGCTGGTCCTGCCTGCCAGAGCTCAGGTCACTGAGGCGTAGTTCAGGGCAGGAAGCAATGCAGATTTGAAAGGTGGGCAGGGAGCCAGATGTTCTTCGTCTTGTCTACTATTCCTTCGATGTTCACTTGCGCTCTCATGCCAGGCTCTTCTTTCTCGCTTAAGCTTGGTATCTTAGATCGGTTAACCAGATTAATTCTTGATTCAGCACATGAAACCTTCGGTTATGAACTCTCTGTATTATAGAATGGAGAGAATAGTATAGTAACGAGCTTTCGACCAAGATTGTTAACAGCTTTATTTGGCCGACGTTTCGGTGCTTTCACCTTCTTCAGAGCCTGGAAAAGTCGAAAGCTGTTTAGGAAACCAGCAAAAAAAAACTAAAAACTAAACTAAACACTATTTCAACCTACAAAATTCATTCAACAGGGAGTAAATTACTGAAACGATGTCATGGAGGGAGATGAGAACGAACCTTCAAAAATGAAGGCCAGAGATGTCCACCTGCCACCCCAATCTGGTAACGCGGCTTGAATAGGTAAAGCCTTGAGGTCATTTGTTTTAGGAATCTGCGGAGGGTCGATCATGTAGATCAAATCACTCCAAAGGACCAACTCGAGGCTAGGCGAGCCCTTGAACCCTTGAACCCTTATTATTGATTACGATGCAGCCCCAACCCCGCCCCGCCAGGAAAACCACGCGGGGGATTGATCATGTAGGCCAAAAGCCACACAGGGCCGCAAAGGGTGCCAGCTCTGTAGTCACCGCAACACACTCTTCCCTCCTATTGCTAGGGGTCTTGGCGTTGATCCAGAAGGCCTCCAAGGTTCGCCGCGCCGCAACGTCGGACTCGCGCGACAATATCGTAACTGCCACCTCAGGATAAGTGTCCGCATGACTTCGAACCCTATGCTCTCCCAGGGGAGTAGCAACTTGAGACCTTTCCATGCCATCCAGATGTTCCTTTGTCCTAACGCAGAGAGGTCTGCACGTTTCTTCGATGTACTGATCTCCGAGAATGGAGAGATTCTGGTCGTAGCATGGCTGTAGAGCTCACGGAAAATCTTTACTTACTGAGAAACGCTCTGGTTGCTCGTAGCTACGATGACTGCTTCTGCCTCTACAGAGTCGATGGTTTTCTTCAAGGCGATTAGCGTAAGACAAAGCGGCATCTTGTGCTCCCGTGATACTTCATTGAGTCTCGTAACAGTGTATATGGATGACTGTGCTGAACCCTTGTCGGAACCCTGCTGCTCGCATGGCTAGCCCTCATCCAGTATTCTGTTAATCCTGTTAGGGATGACTCGAGTGAACAGATTTCCAGGCAAATTCGGCAATAATCGCCAGTGTGGTGTTTCTTGTATACCAACACAGGGCTGCTGGTTTCCCAAGGATGGGTACCTTGCATATCGCAAATATTCCGGTGAAACCCTGTCGGACCGCCAACTCTTTTTTCTTCTTTACCAACTTTGTGGCCTATCGGACTTTGTAATAGACAACTGATGTGATGACGTATCCAATTTGTGGTAGATGATAGGTAGGCAGATGGAAATGGTCATCGAAAATCCGAGTGGATGACTTTCTCCTATCCCCTTCGGGATGCGATTCTTCCATACGGAGCTCATCTTGGTCCTGAAGCTGACTAAGCGTTGACGGGCATTGCGGATGCTCCTCCAGACCTCTGTTGCTTCAGTTGATACTACTGCTGTTCAGTGCTTGAGATCTTCTTCTAATAGCTCTCTGCGTTGCTACACAAGTTCGAGTTGCGCGGAGGAGACGATAGTCCGATGCGTAGAACTTTGGACTAACAGCGGAGTAGGTCAGGCAAAACCTCAAATCAAATATGATGTGGTCTATCTCTAGAACTGTTCATCAAGTGACTCCTAAGCTCAACGAAGGTGGGTGCTTTTGGAACTGTGAGTTACCATGGATGGTGTTGGTCGACATGATACACTCTGACAATATTTCGTCCTGCTCATTGTGAGGGCCGTTGTGGAGCTCTTCAGCCGTTCTTCTTGGCCCAGCCTTTGCGTTCAAGTCGCCTACGATGACCTCGAAGAACGTATGATTTTCTCAGCGTTTTTGAATAAATATTGTACCGCGACAATTGGTTCCTTTTGATTACGGCTCCCGCTATCACATTCCTCTTCTAAGGTTTAAAAGGAAGCGACTAAGATCACGTAGGAGCGCATCAGGGAAGCATACGCACCAAAAGTATTATAGTTATTCGGCTGCCAGGAAAGCAAGGCACTTCCACAAGATACGCTGGTGGCTGAGCAGTACTTCGAAAGCATCCCGCCTCCAATAGCAATCTTCTCACTACTCGAGTTGGTGATTTGGTAATTTTTGCGTTGCCAGCAGCGAAATCGCTGGAGCAACTAGATTGGAGCGCGGTTTGCTATGGAGCCACCAAATGCGTTGCGGTGAACTTGTTCATACCTCCGCTTTCCAAGCTATCTGATAGTGAGAGAAAATCAACGGCCAAAAAAGACCTCCTGCTTCGCGTTTTCTTGACAAATTTCTCTGCTTTTTCTTCACTGGTGCACCATTGTGCCGCTACGTCTCTTCTAATCATTTTACCACCCATTGTGATCGCTGCTTATGAATGGCCTTGAACAGAACTCCGTACAGTTACTTGATTTATGATTTCATGTGTACAGCAGCAAACGACGAAAATTAAGTTTCCCATTATTGTGACCAAGAATAAATCTAAGATGTTAGGGGCTTGCAGCTCTGCAGAACTTAGAGTGAGGTACCATCAGTTGGTTTGCGTAGTAGCCAGTTTTCGTAAGTGATCCAAATTCAGGGTTGGCGCTACTACACAGTTTGAACAAGCACATGCCAGGAAAATGGTGCCCTGTTTTGATGAGCCATCCTTCAAAGCGCCATGGAGTGTTACTGTGATTCATCCGCAAGGAACCACAGCTCTATCCAATGGTATAGAGGTTGGCAGCAGGAGGTAGCTGTTTCGAATTTCACTTATCTGCAAATGGAGTCAGCTGAACACTTCTAGCTTCGTTTTCACTTACGATCAATCCCGAACATGCTCGTCAAGAGACTGCAGCCTGCTGAGAGCCTTTTTGGCTACCCGGTATAAAAGATAATGAAAATGGAGTTGGGGCTCTTTCTTCTCTTATCCTTTGATCTCTAGAAAGTATATATTTGAGCTGCATAGCTTTAAGGGTACTAATCCATTATCACTACCCCAAAATCTCAAAAATTCACTTCTCTTCGGAACTTCCCTTGTAGAGGTTATTCGATGCCCTGATCACGGATGTGTTATTTTTGACACTGGCGCCATTTGTCGCCTATTTTCTGCTCGTCTCACTAAGCCTTCCAGAAGAGATGAGGACATGACAGCAAACCAGGCCGCTTTTGGCACATCGGCTGGACCGTATGCTGAAGTTGGGGAGGGATGGGGTCCCCAACGGTCGACGTTACTTTCAAACTCGTTGGTAGCGATAGGAGAGTACTGGACGCAAGTGGTGCAGCTGGGATACGCGCTGTCAAGATGTGTGCGGCCGAAACGACTTTTCAGTGTATTTAATTTTTTCGTCAGCTGGTAGCAAGGTCTCATAAGGAATGATATACGATGCGGTTTTCCAAAGTGTTTTTATATTCTACAATTCTAAGAATCAGGAATTTCAGAAGAATTTTTTTCGAGGTACTATCTTACGTTGCTTGGCAAAAAAGGCGAGCAAGCAAAACCTTCAGCGTGAAAACACTTGTTGACCCGTACTTGCATAACTCACATGCCTGGATCTCTTTTTTATGGCCGATAGCTCAATTCACTCAACGCACAAGTTACCCTAGGTACTTCACTAAGCATGAAGAGCCAGGAGCTGGAAATACGCTCTCAGGGGCTGCCTTATTCAAAAACTAAATGTCAATGATTAGTATTAGGACAAGAAGCGGCAGTGTCGAGAACGTGACTTATAAGTTATTTGTAATCAAAGCATCACAAGTCTACCTTTTCATGTAGGCTAACGTTTCGAACTTTCGACTCTGAGAATCTTGCGATTTCAGCGCAGCAATAGTGGCAATAGTGGCCACCTGGATAAGTCAAAACGTAGAGGAAAGGGAATAATCC
This sequence comes from Ostertagia ostertagi, assembly GCA_036418205.1. NCBI lineage: Eukaryota > Metazoa > Nematoda > Chromadorea > Rhabditida > Trichostrongylidae > Ostertagia > Ostertagia ostertagi. The sequence goes on from MU869170.1 coordinate 25,607, forward strand.
CACACAGTCTGCTCACATATATCCACTATTTGCACTAGGCAACCCCTAAAGCTATACTGCCCGCCTAGGCAATGGTGTTCCTTCCGTTGTTTCATGTTCACTCCCTGGAACCATTACAGGTCGAAATGGGGAAGCTCCTCAAGCTCGCCAATTCGGCATTTCCATGAAGTAACAATCTCAACAGGGTCCTTACCCCAATAATAATTGTGTGGAAATGATGCGCTAGCTGTAGTCAAGAACATACGAGTGTCACTGAACAGAACACTCACTTGAAAAGCTGCTTGAAAAGGAGTTGGACGACTTTGGAGTGGGCATAACGGGCAATCTGACGCAACGCCCACTTGCCAGCCATAGAGACCGCGTGAATGGATGAGGGTCCTTGCGCGATTGCGTGAAACCTGATTGATTCATATGTCTTTTATTCTATTGCTGCTATCCTAAATGCGATTGCAGCCGCATTGCTGGCACGAACCAGCTATAAATGCAGGCGGAGCAGTTGAGATCGGACAGCTCGTCCGACACGGCCCTAACTTCATATCTAAGAAGAAGTGGGGAGCCGCTGTTTGAAGACTTCATCGGCGGTTTTCTTTGCTTTTTTCATTAGCCGTTAGCTCGTTCTACATTCATTACCGGCCGTTTCTACCCCACGCATTCGATCTTGAATTGTTGCTATGAGGTCCAGCAGTAGTTTGGAAACCTTTGAGCAGCACCCTTTGAGAGCTATCGGCAAGTAGGCCAAATCACGCGGCGTACTCAACGTAGTAATCCTCGTAGTGCGCTCGGTTTTTGCTGTGCGACACGTTGACTCACAAAATAAGGCAGAAGTAGCCGAAAGAACTGACGGTGTAAACAGTGGTAGGGTTTTTAGTGTTGCGGTTGGGACATAATATCTTGCATTTGGCACAAACATTCAAGACGATACACTGAACACGAAATTAGAAATGGTGTTATCCCCACATTTCTTCAACTGCGTTTTCATTCCGCAGGATTGCGCCGGATTTGTTGTCAAAAATTTTGAGCCCGTTTTATTTGTTCAGTCTACATGGACGTGGATTAAATGTTAACGCTATCAATTGTTGGATTGGATTAGTGAATGACTGTTGAGTACGATGAAGTCTGAAGTATTGTTTTTGCAGCCTCGGTCTTTATGAAAGTCAGCTGTCGGAAACGAAAACTGCTCTCGTATGACTTTCATAAGAGTGAGTATGACTGAATACAGTCAGGGAAGTGAAGAAACGAAACATAAGAGTCGGAAAAAACACATGCATTGATCGGATCATATGTGCCAACGAAACGCTACAATGTAACATTTGGTTACATCCAGCCCAACAGTTGAGACGGATCTTGATCACCCGCAGTGTATACTTTTGATGAGCGCCTCAGTTGGAAAGCAGGGTGGGCCATTGTTGATGACCGCCAAACAGAACAGAGGAATCGTCGACGTCAGAGTAGTCTGCTTCGCATTCCGCTGCAAAGTGTTCTAGAATGGTGTCAATGATGATGTGTGCGCAGCGCAATGAGTGGCTCACTATAGAATTTTAGAGCTGGAGCAGCAGCCTTAACACGTTGACGACATCGCGCGTTTTGGGTTTTTGCACCGCGTGGGACCACAACGATTTAGTGAGCGCCGCACGCCAAATCTATGGATTTCGAGCTATAAACACGCAATGCTTGGATGCGGTGAAGTGTTTTCAATAATGTTCTATTTGTCTGACTTAACGGGAGTCACAGTAATGAAAGTTTGACCAAAGTGAGGTATTAAGGCTACGAAAAGGCAAATTTTGCTTATTTCTCCTTTGGTGGTTCGAAAATTAATTTGCACGTGCTTGTTCTAGCAAAAATATTAGGTTGGTCCATATGTCTTGCCATAAGATGCATTTTATGCTAGAAAATTTTTGTGAGAACTCGGAAAATTCCGCAACATGTTTGTTGATGTACCATCCACCTTTGCATTTTCAGCCAACTGCCCAGCTCGTTGTCACGCTGCATGTTATAGGACACCGACTTCGCCAGAAACTAATCGTGACCTCAATTTTCATGAGTACTGCTTTGAAAGTTCCGCAAGTCATGCTACACCAAAGTTTATCCAATAGATGGGGGAGGGCACGCTCTCTCGGAACTGGATAGTATACCCGTCAGTGGCTGGAGCAGTTCTGGTGGATGCGGCTCTGAGGCGTTTCTAAAGGCTTGCAAAGATGCATAAATGAAGAGTTTGATTCCACAGGCATTGAGCCCGGATAAGCCCCAAACACGATCTGGCATCGTCATCTTTATAGCGACTTCCTATGGATTATTCGCATGACCACCCATCACATTTGCTGAGAACTATTAGAGGATACAGTGTGCTAACAAGCAAACAAGCGGTTTTAGTCCTGGAAAAGTTCTGGAAGTTCTTAGTGCTGAAGTTCAACCTCGTCCAAGTAGGGACCTCTCGAATTTTTGTGGAACACTAGAGTAATTAAACTCTGAAACCCCTACGTGGGTATCGCAATCAACGTAGAAATCGACCTTCCACGGCTTGATCACAACGCTTTCAATACGAAGGAGAAGCAAGACAAAAACTTCTTTTTTATGACGCCGTCAAGCCATCACTCACCACGAAAATCCATAAAAATTCTAGGGCTCTCAGGCTGTTCTTCCCTATCCGCCTTATAGGCCTGTCCCCGTGCCAAAGGGTGTCGACCTGCTCCTCTCTCTAGACCACCTCCTAGAGAAGAGATTTCATCCTAACGATCATGATGTCAAAATCGGCATCTGATCTTTCATCGGATAGCATTCAACGGAGTTTTGCAAAAGAGGGATCGGACAACTTCTATTGCCTTGGCAATAGGTTGTAAATATTGATGTATGTATTATGTCGGACGAATGGAACAAAAAGATAATCAAAATATCAAAATCAAAATTTAGCCAGTTTGTTGCAAGACTTATGGTCCAACCTGATACATATCTTCCCATACGAGTAGGTTTGTATTCGCTTCTATTATTCCTTTTATCTCATGTTCACGTTATTGAAAAGAAAACAGGGAATGAACTGAAGAGACGTATCAGTAAGGCGCGGAGAATCTCTGTGAAACTGGAGAATATCCAGTCTTTCTGTAAGCCAAGTTTAAGTATGCTTGTACGCTGTATTGCCAATGAGAACGATGATCTTAGGAATAAGTCGCGCAAGCGCAAGAAAAACTTCTACTTTGCGGCAGTAGTACCCTAAGAGCTCCTGAATCAGACTCAAAATGGCTAGAAACTCTTGGAAAATAAGCACGCGCTACAAGAACACTTTAGAATGATGAAAAGGGGAGGCGTGACAGTGGGCAACTGCGCGTAAAATTTATGACGCGATTACTGTTACTATTCCTGCTAGACGACAAGGACGAGTAGTCGGTTTTCTCTTACCATTAATCTTTCGCACTCTTTGGCCTAAACAAAGCATTTATTTACCAAATACCAATTATTACTTACCATTTTTGTGCATCAGGCAGCAATCATTCTTTCGTTGTTCACTGGAAAATATGAAAAATATCTGCTCCATTCAACCGTATGACCTTTACAGCCCCTCTTTGAATTATCCTGAAATTACTGAATGGAACAATTAGCTTCGCTTCAGTGAACCAAATAGCTCCTGGTCAATTACCCGGTTCAAAACGACACCACCGATGTCGTCGTACCTCCTTGCTATAAGTGTTCAAGAGTTTGAATTCGTCGAAAGATTTACCAAGACAGGACTGCGGGTGATTATTATTTCGTCTTCCTCGATTTACCTCTCTGATGCTTCAAATATCACTTGCAGTTTCGAGTGTGGTCACAACCACAAAGGATAAATGAGACGTCGTACGCATTGGATTTCGGAGTCAAATGTTTGGAATTTTTCGAAGACTTCCTCGAAATCAAGTATCCATTGGATAAACTAGGTTCGTCTACTGTTTAGATACCGACTACTGACTCAAAATTTTTAGTCCATTCGCCTGTGAGGAACATTTTCAGATTTTGTCGCACTGCCGAGATTTCGTGCGGGCGGCATGGAGAATTGGGGTCTGAACAATTACAAGTACGTCAGTTTTCTGGTTGGTAACTTTGAGATGTCGTTTGTGACCAACGATTATTTTGAACGATTATTTTAAGAATAAGCACAAGCACATCAACCTAAATTATTTCCTCCATGTGTGTCACTCCTCTTCACCTTGTGTTATAAAACGTGGAGGGACTATGCCGCAGAACACTTTCAGGTACAACTCGAAGTACCTGGGTACTCAAACTTTGACGTCCTTGCGGTTATCGAATTTATGTGCTGCTAAAGAGCGCGGCACTGACTTGGGTTAATATGTTGGACGGCGACAGATCTAAAGCTATATGGCGCGGGAGGAATGTAGAACGTTCTAACCCAACTCTCCGGTTTTTTGCTGCTTGATTTTTGCGACATGTGTTCCTGCGTTATCGTGCCATAGTTTAATGGCTAGCTTTCAGCTCTTAGCTCTCCATCTGCTCCCTGCCGTGGCCATCTTCTCAATTTGTTGCCGGAGAACATTCTTTTGTGAGTGTGCTCACAACGAAGCTTCCTCCTCTTGGAGTTATGCAACAGAGTTCCAGTATTGGCAACCAGTAGTGCTTGCGTGTCGCTCAGAGTACGCCGAACCCATTTTCTATCCTCAAAAGCCCTACCAGTCGCACACAGAATTTAACAATTGGATATCCCCCAAGTTTTGTTGCTTGTCGAGGACTCATTTCAATTCTTTAGTCCTCCATTATCTATAGCTATAGATCAATATCCATGCTCTTTGCCCTCAACTCCTTTACCTCAGTCTCGGAAGAGCTGAAACCATAGGTGCGAGGGCACTAGAGACTAAGTGGTACTGCTCAATGTTTTGCACACAACGAGTGGGATTCGTTGGCCGTTTTTCCTTGCTTAAATATATATGCTCAGACGATGTTTCCTGACCAATCATCTTCGAGCAAAATTTGGCTTGGAGAACATCCGCTAACTGGCGCCTACTATTTCGCAATATGCGTACACATTTTTGATATTTTTTGCTTGAATTGCTAACTCGGAGAAACGGTCTTCCATATTACGAGGTTGTGTTTTAGCTGAGAACCAAAGACATGAAATGAAGCGACATTTCAAAGCTACCAACCTACTATTTCTGGAATTAGATGGAAATGGTTTGAGAAAGCTTTCAGAGAAAGCATGCTGTTATACAGAGATGACTTGTGTTCCTTGGATGAGAGATACAAAACCGAATTTGTAATAGCCCATGAAATAGCTCATCAGGTTGTTTTTTTACTTAGTCTGTGGAAAAAATTATGAAGTGGAACCTTCATAAATAGTGAGCCCTTTGTGAAGTGGGGAGTTGCAAAATGAGCTACATCGATCTAGGGACGATTGCATTCCAGTGGAAGCAAGGTGCGCACACTTCACGCATGTGTTGCCAACTCATTCATAAAAAACAAGCATTTCGCTATGTCGTCAGTTTTTCAACCAACTTATTTTCAAGTACTATAGTGATATATCCTTCCATGTCTCCATCCTCAAACCGCAGCCCTACGAAGCACCAAAATCAAATGATGCTAAAGGCAGAATGCAGCATGGGCCTGCAATGAAGTAGGTTTATAAGTGGGCAGCTTGCCGAAAATAAAAACTCGGACTGTATTTTTTCAGGGTGTAGGTTTAGGCAACAGTTATGTCTTGTTTGGATTTTCGTTATGAATTGGTTCGAATTCGATAATGATAAGGGTGCCTAGCCTACGAGAATGACCACATTACTTCAAAAAAAGTTACTCCTTAAAGCCACGAGTCAGGATTAGGCAACCAGCTCTTCCCAGAGTGCGATGGTGGGCTCCCCAAGCATTGAGGGCGCGACACTATCGCGACCCAAAAATGCGCGGCAATGGCGCCAAGGCCTTGCCCGCCGCGCTGCCCGCGCTGCCAGCTTAATCCAACACGGCATACGTGGTCTCTGCGTCCTCTCGCGTACGACAAACTATCTCGCGTTCTCCCTCTCCTCGTAGCGCTGCGTCTCTCCGTCATACTACGGCCGGCCTCCTGAGGGAAGTTAGCTTTTCCTATGGTGCTTTTTGCTTTTTCTCCTCACTAATGTTCCTCATTGCACTCCTTGCCCAATGTTTGAAGAAAATAAAGCATCAATTCAATCTCGCCTCGTGCCTTTAAGATGATAAAATCAATCAGGCATATGTTTAAAATGTAGTCAACTTCCTCATGCATTTCACTAGTTTTTTAGACGGCTGCTTGAAAAAATTTTGGGTCCTTGATAAAAAAAACAATTTTGAAAAGGGACGACGTGGCTTGCTAGGAAATCTCAGGGTCCAAAGCTGTCGTAACAGTGTGACGTTATACAGCTGATCGATCTTTCGTGGGGTTCCAGGCGAAAATAGAGTTAATGCTAGCTGTCGGTTTGCCTAATTTTCTTCGGCTGCATCTTTTTGTAGGCCTGGAATTCAAAGTCTCCTCGACGAGCGTAGAAGAGGATAATCATTCAGTAGAGCAGACAAATCTCTTTCGGGTACTAAATGCACCACATGATGTCATAACTGGGGATTCAATGGAAAAATTTCTGTTCGAAAAAAACGACACTTATAACGAAACTGCTTAATACAAGTCTCAAGGAAGCGGTAATCATATAATGCAATCCGACGATCATGAATTGTGGAGTTGGATCCCCTCTGGAAATCTGCAGAGTCAAAAGTTTGCGGGCGTCATCCATATTCTAAGTAAGAAGGAGGCGCGAAAGTCTATGGGACACACAGCAACCCTGACTGCTGATGCATTTAATGAATTAGAGGTGTCGATGTGTGGTCGAGTGGACGAATCCGACTTTCTTAATAGTTTCTTGATCACTGAGTTCGGATTTTTCCCAAGCTTTCGCAGATCTTCCTGTTTAAGCTCAGCTGACTTTTATCAGTCTGCTACGGTCTCCGGATAGGGTTTCTAGAAACCCTTGCAATAGGTTGCACTTTCCGTGCCTTACTGGTACACCTCGACAATGTTGTTTTGTTTCCTTGACGCTGGTTCCTTTTTTTGAACTCGTCAAACAAAACATTCCACGAAGAGCCTTTCATTTTCGGGATATTAATTTGGAGAACTTGAGTACATTCACATTTTGAATTTTTCATGAAGGAAGGCAGAAATCACCTCATACGCTGCTCCCTAGCAAAACTGAAACAAGCGTTCGTTCACCTCCTTTGCCCGTAAGGTTTGGAGGCACAAAACTGAAAACCCATAATTTCTTCAGATCAACCCGTATCGCAGCATGAATCATATTGAAATAGTGCAGTAATAAAGGCTCTCTGAAGGTGCTCAATAGTTTTCTAGAGTTTCTCCCTGTAGATTTTGTTTTTGCAGTAATGCAACTCGCATATTTCCAGAAAGCTGAACATAATGCGCACTCGTATAAAGTTTCAAAGTATTTCAACTAACGTATCAGCAATTTTCATGTCATGCCCTCAAAGTAGCGACAAATCAGTTATTAGAGATTGTGATTTGATGACCTGTTTTGACGCCCTAAAAGCCGGGTAGCTTACTTGTGGAGCGTTCAGTTTTGCATCATACGGTAGGCTTCGACCACACATATCAATCTATGAACCATTATCCTTCGCCTACAACATTACTTAGCTCACATTTTGCGTTCCTTTTCCTGGGTATCCTTTATTGGGATACACGTGGCTTGTAAAATATGATCACGCATCAGATTAGCTGAATTCCTACATGCAGCAGTGCTGGCAGATGTTACGTGCGAATAATGATTCTAGTCATTGATGGCACAAATCGTGTCCTTCCACTGCTCAAAATTTCTGTCTGAAGGTCCATTACTTCGAATTCACATTCTAGCAGTTGCATATAAATTCTCAGTGATTATCTTGTGCCTACGCTATGTTGATCACTTGTGAGTGCAAACGTTTGATTGTCCATGCAAACACCGTGAAGAACCTGGTGACATTGGCTTTCCGGCGTCCATTATAAGCTCTTATCACTAGCTGCCTCTTTATCGTCCACCATTTGTGACTCGACCCACCCTACATGAAATGTATGAATTGAAACATTCCAGTGTCGAAGCGAACGGTGCAACGGAATCGTCGACATCGCAATTCCAACGCCCGTTATCAACTCTTATCCCTTTTTATCACCCATTAATTTTGTCACATCTATGTGAACAGCCTTCGCTATTTTGGATGAAGTCATGAGTTTAGAGTTAGAGACAGATCCACAAACAACCACTCGGCGGAATACCACTGCCACAAAGTGGGTATTGCCAGTTTTGTTTTGTCTTATTGAAAGAAGAGCGTCCACACTTACAAGTGTCATGTGGAAAGGGGACGTTGCTGTGGGTGATTAAAAGTGGAAACAAGTGATAAAGACTGGCAAGGAGCATCAGGATCACAACAACTACGATGAGCAGCGCATTAGCACTAGCAAGTTGTTACTTACAAATGCTATGTGGGGTAGCACGGAGACATAGTATCGATATGACCAGTTCAGTTTAAGGGAGGATTTCACGGTGAGAGAACAAAGGTCAAAGAAGTGGAAAATTGCCTAGTGAGATAGGCGGACCTCCTGAGGTTGCGGACTGATAGGACTGATACGCACTTGGCAGCGAAAAAATTGTCTTCGTCGATCTAGCGTGGCTTACTCTTGGCGCATTTGGCGCGGCACGCTTACCGACTATCTAATAACTCGCCACATGTCTTAGCAAGTGATTAGCTAGCAGAGAGAGCAATAGCGTTGAAGAGGGCGTAACGCTGCAAGTCACACTATTTCGAAACCAACGGGCAATGAAGGGTTCTCGGGTTCTGACCTTTTTTCGTTTTTTCTCCTCTTTCTTGTTAATCTCACTGACCTCAACATAATTTGATTTGGGTTGCTTCCTCATCATATATTCTGCCTTCAAGCAGGTTGTTGGCGAATGATATTGCATTCCTAATCTCATACCAAGGGGAGCACAACTAATCAAACTGCTAAACCTTAGGATTTGAGCTATGTAATGTGATGGTGAATGTAATCAGAGATGAGCAAGAGATGCTCACTGATTGTAAAAGAGCATAATTTACTTGTTTCAAGGCTAATGTTGTTGTTTTTTGTTTTTATTATTTGAAGGTTTATCAGTTTGATGAGTGTAGCAAAACCCAGTCACAGCTAAATTATCAGATTTTAAGAATAATGCATGAGGTTCACAGAGCTGTGACAAATATACAGTTCACGTCCGCACGATATCACGCCCCTCCATGATGGACTTCAATCCTCCAGTTCCGCCATGGCCTGACGCGATAGCATAGCTGATCCTACTATATATATCCGCTAAGTGGTTGTGTGTGTGACCGGAAATTCATAAATTCACCCCCTTCGGACCCAGAGCTCTCAAACTTCTAGGATATATAGGGGGCAGAGTTGCACACTGATGGCGGGTGGCGGGAAGTGATAAATCCTGATAGGAGCTGATACCGGACGTCGAAATATTGATGTTGACGCCGTTTGCGTTGACGGTGGAGAGTTTGCACTCATGTATGATATATGGGGTGAGGCGGGGACCAAGAAGTTGAGTGAACGAATGTGGTGGCAACTGATAAGAACTGATAAGGAGCGTCAAAGTGTGGATACCACCAGTTTCGTTGCGGTTCTTGCAGTTACTTTGGAACCTTGGTTCTCACATGGTATAGGGGATGGGACGGGAACACGGATAGCGGATGATCGGAAGTGGTAACAAGCGATAAAGGTTGATAAGCAAGTTGGGATTCTGAGTTTTGAATTTCGTTGTAGCCTTCGTGTTGACAATAAATCACGAGCTCCTGCACGTTGCCTGGAGGGTGTGTGAGGACACGATAAGCGAGCAGCATGAACTGAGAACAAAAGACCAGAAATGATATGAGCGTCTTGAATGCAGGTCTCTCCAAACTTGTTGCCAATTATCACTGCAAACGATCAAGGTGGCGAGGGTTGAATGTAGGGCGAACAGAAAAGCGGTATGAGCCAGCAACTGTTACAGATAAAAGAACGGCAGTCAAGCGTGCCACTCAATTGAACTAAACCAGGTCCCTAACACGTGAACATGTTCGATTCCTACCCTTTCATCTGAAAAAAAGCCACGAAAGTTGAGCTGCTCAAATATTCTGGATTTGGACCAGATAGCGAAATTTCCTTTATTAGTATATCCAAATTTCCATCACACGCTCGATTTGTGGGCGATTGATTGTTATGATTTCACTTACACACCGATCTTCAATTGTGGAAATTCTATAAACCGCTAAATCATCCGAGCTCGATATCAATGCTAAAGCTTAGAAAGTTCTATGATAAGTGTAAATTTCATTCCGCGCTACTGCGCGCATTACGCTACAGTCTTTAGCCAAAATTTGGACGCCTTTGAAATTCATGTGACACATCTTCCAACAATGTTACTGTTAGATTCTCAGCACACGTGACCTGATGCAGGCAAGTTGTCCAGCTCACATTAAGCCTACCATGTTATGCACGGATGACTGAACACAGACACAGTCGATTTTATCGAATTCGGCTGCTCCTTTCGCGATCACAGTACAAAATTTCTTTCAAAGAAATGTGGCGGTCGAACGACACGATTGTAGATTATGGAAAGTATACCAAAGATCTTATGTGGTGAGACAACCGCTAGAATGTGAGTGTGACATTACGGTTCTCTAGATTAGGATTCAATCGCCCATACTAGCCAAGTGCATAAGGTGACACGGGCTGGAGGTGTACGTTGACGAATGGGTCATAGTGGGTGTAATGATCGCTAATGAACTGATAAAGCCGACGACGATCCAATGTGACAGCATCGCTATAAGAGTACAACTGGCCTACCTAATTACTAAGTGTCAGTTATACAAACACTTTCCCAATGCAGAATCAAGAGAAGCAGTATTAATGGATTGCTCAACTGTTTAATTTCAAATTTCAAAAATATAAGGTGAACATCTACCAGAAAAATTACCAGGCCGCTCACCGAACGAGCTTCTTTCCCATCTCATGCTTCTAGCATTAAAAAGATCAGTTTGACCACTAGACTGATTGAGTTCAGTAAAAATGGCGCATGGTTACAGAATTAGTAATACAGGGGTTTCATAACTATAAGGATCACCCTAAAATATTGCATTTTCGGGACCAACAGCAAACTGGTGATTTCCCCACTATCACCAAAGTGATTCCGACACTACAAATGAACCCTGTATCGTCATTTTGGTGGGAGAAGCTTTTTTTCGAACTTTTTTGTAATTATTTTTTCGATTTTTGCAACCGTTTATTAATTATAAAGGCGCACCTGTGAAAATGAATACTACATGTATCCGGGAACAACCAACCGTGCTGTGAAGTGACTGTTATGTTAGAAAAACACCCAGTTAGCTAAATTGTTATGGTAATGTTTTCGTAACTCCGCCTTTGAGAAAGGTAATGTTTATATGCATTTTATTCGGTGCTTTGCACGGGTTCGCGAAGTTCTTTCCAAAGATCTTCGGACAGTCCATTAGCAATGACTCATGGTTAATTGAAAAGCTGCTACGGTTTTCAATATTCTTACAATATCAGAACGTCACAAAATGGTTTCTATAATTATTGAGAGAAAGTTATGGAAGGGCTTGTCTCGTTGCAGTATTCTGCCCTCAGACGCGGTCGCGCACTTGATGTTAGAAGGTTTCTCTTCTTCTTCTTCATCGCTAGGCGTGGTCACGCGCAGTGCAGAGGCGTCCGCTGTTCTTGATCAGCCGTACGCCATCTTCGCTCTGTCTAGGCATCTTCATCGGTAGGCAGCGACCTCACTTAAGGTCCTTCTTGATTAAGTCTTTCCACCTTTTCTTTCGGGCTCCTCCACGGCGCTTGCATTGTAGTCAGGAAAACTCCATCGCTGTCTTAACGGAATGGTCTGGGGCCTCCTTAGCACATGCATACCATGCAAGACGTTGGTCATACCTACCTTCAAGCTGGAAGAGGGCAGTCTGCATGACCCTCTGACGTCCTCGGGGGTCTAACCTTGTCCGCCTGGTCCAGACCGCAGGCCCATCTCGTCATCTGCATCTCAGCGGAGCAGTGAAGCGCTTTCTGTGATCCTTGTCGAGGGCCAAGCACTCGCTTGCCGTAGCATGCAGCCTTATCACTGTCGGATACTTTTCTTGAAGCGTCTGGAGCACCTTCAGATCGCAGGAGGATTCCAGTGGTACTCCTCCATTTTATCCAGGCGCGTTGACTTCGTGCCTTTACTGCCTGATCACATCTTCCGTTTCGGCTGCCAGATCGTCCCGAGGTATCTGAAGTCCCCACCCTTTGTGGTCTCACCATGCGTTCCGATCGATCTGCACCTCTATCGGAGTCAGGAACTTGGTATACTTGACATGGTCAGGCCGTTAGCCCAACTTCTGTCAGGACTTTCTGCAAGTTCTGCACCTGGGGTTTGAAGTTTCCTCTCTTGTATCGCGCTATCAAGGCGACGTCTGTCAGCATAGAGGATAGTCTTCAACGGTCCCTCCAGTGGCCCCTTCACAGGCCATTCTAGTGGTTAGGAGGAAGAGGAACAGGGCTCAGAGCTGACCTTGGTTGCACACGACCGTGATGTCACATCCTTCGTTAGGCCGTATATGGGTGCGTATAGCTGCGTTGGCTCCTTTCGTGCATATTCTCTCACCAGAGAGGATGAGTGGTCTGGCGACATTCCGTCCTTAAACGATCCGCCATAGCAATGCTCGCGGTAGCCGGTGAAGCCTTTCACATCGAGAAGGCTAAGGTGGCAAGCGTCAACGCTTTTCCGCGTACTTTCTCCCAATCACTTGCCTTAGCGATGAAGATGGCATCTGTTGTAGACATTTCGGGCATGAACCCGGAAACGTATCCTGGAGGACTCTGAGACGAGGTCCCGCAAGTTTCGAGTGACGCGCTCGTACAACTGGGATGGACGCGCAAGGCAGCGGGATGCCGCGGTAGTTGGAGCAGTCATCGCGTCAACCCTTTCTGCTTGAGATGGGGACGATATACTTGTTCGCCAGGATCCGGCATCCTTCTTCGAGCGGCCTAACGTATTCAGGAACGGCGTGGAGCACCTCACCCCGTGCTCTCCAGGGGCCTTCAAGCCTCTATAAGGCACTCCATCTTGAACCACTGCTTTTCCAACCGCTTCAATCTTTCCACAAGTGGCACGCCTCGAACCTCTCCTCCTGTCCAGGAGTGCGATGGCCAGCTGTGGCCTCTGCCGTGAGTTCGTCTCCGTGGGAGAACTCCTCCGTTCAGAAGGGCCTCTGAAGTACTCTTCCCACCTCTCGGAACTTGGGTGGCTTTCTCGTATGGTCTCCCCGCGCCGTTCATGTTGTTCTTCACGCTCTTCACCACACCTGATATTCCAATGAGTAGCCCGGTTGCCGGAGGCTATTGGCCAGTCTGAAGACGAACTTCTCTGCGTTCTGCTTTCAAGCTTCTCGCTACAAGCGGTCCATCTCGGTTTCTTTGCCTTGGCCTACGACGGCTTTAGGGAGCCTGCTCTGCAACTCTTGTAAGCGCGATGGTCCTCGGGGCTCCGGGATCTTCTGCCAGAGCTTGTATGCCTCTTATTCCTGGCCTTCACGACTCGCTGGACCTTCTCGTTCGAGAACACCGTGCGTTGGTCTCCTCGATCCACCTCGAGTGCTCCCGGTACCTACTTGTGCGATCGTAGGATAGATCTTAAGCGTGCAGTGCCCCAGCTGCTGCACTGGTCCTCAGGATCTGGGGAGACAATTCCATTATCTTAACGCTGAGGTCGTTACTGCTCTGCACGGATGACGTGTGCAACTCCCACCACCGATTCTCTCTCGAGTTCCTTTACTTTGCTTCTTGCGGGAGCTCCATGGCTATGTCTGCAGGAGTAGGCTTTGTGCTGGGAATCCAGATACCTAGCAGGGGCAGTACCTATGAACGTCCTTTCACAGTTCTGAGGGTGATCTTTTACAGCACAATGGTCGATTTACCGTTGGGTCGCTCCGCACTTGACTGTAGGGCCTTGATGAGTCTCCCTTTCGCGAAGAAGTGCTATGCAGATCCCAGATCGTGAGGCCGTCTAGCCAGAGTCCGAGGACCTCTCTCCCTCCGTCGTTCCTCACTCCTATCCTCTACCTTTCGTCGTAACTCGTCCTTTTTCACTTTCGGGGTCATGCGGGCTGGCGAGCTGGCCATTAAAAACCTCCCCCCAAAAAAAACCACGGAGAGTTATGGTCCAGTATACTCCCGCCTCCTGTGTCTAATCCTTAAGCCATGATCCGATCCGGATCCTGTTACACTGCGGAGGACGATGTCTCGAGCGACTCCCTACCGCTTATGCCAAACGTTTCGCTTTGGTGTTCTATCATGTGTAGGGAAGAGATTTGGAACCTTTCCCCGCATATTCTGGCGTTAGCACCTTCCATGCAGGTTCCTGAAGGCATTAGCACCTGGATATTCCTGCGCAGCGTCATGAGATCAGCGACTTCTCGGGAAACTTCAGTTAGTGATCTACCTGTTAGAGTCCATATTCGTGGATTATGATTCTTCTTGAAAAAATATGAAACGGCGGCAGTGCGGAGGAATTATGACCGCATTCCCAGGAAATCAAAAAGATAATCCGAGAGTCAGTGGCCATTGCAAAGTGCACACTTCAAAGCCGTAAAGTAGAACTTGAAGACAGTATTGACAACGGGTTGAGTTTGAATCCATCAATCGCACCATATGCAATTATATTCCACTAAAATTGTACTATTTCTTGGACAAAACTGTATGTATACAAAACGGATTCTGCGAATAATTATACACTTTGATAGAACGTGATTGCGGAAAGTGTGGCCGATTCACTTCAGCGCTTGCCATTTATAGTTAAGGAAATGTAAAACCGGTGTGGGTTGTTTTACTGTGATGATGTTATTGCGGGTCAACAAATTTCGCTTCATAAACTGCACAATGCGACTCAAAGATATAGCAGTAGAGCCTTTGCGAGGGCACTTTGACTCTGCCTTGAGCTGATGTGATAGTCGGCTAGCCTACCTGGTATACAGAACAGTACAGGTAACCAGTAGGTCATATACACCAGAAGCACATTCTCTCGAAACCTTGGGAAACTACAGCAAAATTTTTCTGGATTCTAGTCGGTGTTCTAATATAACATTCAGAGACACTTCGGCATGAGTAACAGCGCCGATGAACGCCAGTTGAAAATTGCCAAGATGGTGTACAGAGCAACCCTGTAACGACGAAGGAATCGAGTGATGATCTGCTTGGAATCTCAATTCGGGTAGGCGAGAAGGGCTAATTCGATGCTGCCCTTCGATTAAAGGAGTAACTATTACAAAAAATTAAAAAAAAAAATTAAAAAAATTGTAAATTTTTTAGGAAACTAATGGGAGTAAGTACTGGTTCAGCGTATAAAGAAATAGAACAAATGTCCATCAGACTGGTGTGAGGAAATAAAAGTTATGGGCTACGACCTTGGGGTCTAGACGATAGGGAAAACGACCTACTATTATTCATAAAATTGTTACATTGGCAAATGAGCTGGTATTGTTTGCAGTACACTTTGGACTCAAAGACTTTCCTCACAAGAAGAGGCGGCTTGAAACTGGATGAAGGCATAGAGAGCCAGGTTTAAAATTGTAGGCGTATTTCTTTAGTCATAGAGTGGGTTAAAATGGTTTTCGAAAGTTATGCAGAAGCGTCGGATAATTACTATCATCTACAACAATTTAAAAACATTATAGTAATTGTTTGAGCCCGATACTCCCTCGTACCTAAGTGTCCTTCTTTCTTCTTTGTGCGATCAAAATATGCTCGTTTATTTTTCGTTTTTTCCTTGTTGGCCATTGCTAATACCCTTGATGTTTTGGTCTATGGATTACTCCGTTAGTATGTAAAGCCACACGAATTCTGCTCGTGTAGTAAAATTACAGGGGTGGGCCAAAAAGATAGCGACCTCGACATGGCGCAATTCTCGAACTTTCGCACATTAGGGAGGCCGGATGTGAATGAAAAGTTTTATGGCGTAGATATTGCTTAGTTCTCCGTGCAAGCAAGCACTTCCTTCTGCCCTGCTCTCCCAGAATATAGAACGTCATCTGCCAGTCCCATCGAAGCCTCAACGAGGACTATACCGAAATCCTCGCCTGAAGTGACCTAACAATTTCCTCGGTGAATTAATTGTTGAATAGCTTCCCAAAGACATTAGCTGTGAATGTGCGAAACCGATTTTGACCTGCATTTCAGAGACGTCGTAATCGTCTATGGTATCTCAACGACCTTGTTGAGATCGTACTGCGCACTAAGCTTCCGTGGGAAAATCTTTTGATGTAGAAGGCTGTTGTGTAGCTTGTTGATAGATTATAACGTGCTCTTCAATATTCAGTTGGGATCAATTGATTTGGTTTCGCGACGCGTAAATAATTCCGTTTTGAATGCTGAGTGAAGTGTCTCTTTTTTTTGGCCACCCCCGTATATACATTATTACGTCTATTTTATCTGTCAATGATCTTAGGTAATTGTTCTTTTTCTCAGGGTGACCTTATATTATAAAACGGTGCAAAAATCGAAGAATAATTACAAAAAAAATTCGAAGAAAAGCTTCTCCCACCAAAATTGCGATACAAGGGTTCTTCGTGGTGGAGAATCATTTGGTGATAGTGAAAAAATCACCAGCTGGCTGCTGGTCCCGGAAATTCAATATTTTAGGGTGACCTTATAGTTATGAAACGCACTGTAGTTTAGCTGCGCAGGCTATCGCGTGCATAACACTACGCTATAGTAAACTGCGGGACCTGTGCAGAACCAGACTAAAAATTTCACCGGAGCACTTCACAATTAGGTCCGTTAGCTGACCTTCTGCACGCTCCCCAATTTCACTGAGGTCCACCGTGTAGTGTGAACGAAAGCTGTGTAGCAAAACTGATACTTTATATGCATGGTAGGATGGTCATCTTTCATTGCAACTCGACACATTTCACTACCCTCCATCACATTTCGCTCATTCGGTACCACTACAAAGACAACAAAGCTGAAAGATTTTTAGCATCCTAGCTTTGAAGTCTATCCCACGATCTTTTCCCTGTGGGCCCGAACAGTTCCGCTGCGCTTTTAGCCTCATAATTAAGCTCAGAGAACCATATGATAAAAGCATATTGGTGTCAATGTCTGAACGCGCGTATATAAGTGTACATCTACTTTCACTGGCCGAGGTGGCCTGATAACCTTCCACAATTCGGATGATAGTCCATGGGCAATTCGGTAATTCCATATTTCCAGTGGTTTGGGAACTTAGTGACAATGCGTTGGTGGAGCGAGTTATGGTTGAAAGAAGGATTCTCGGATTTTATGGCATTTCTCGCACTGGAAAAAATCACAGATCGTGGCAGAGCAGAGGTAAGTCAATACGGTTTCATTAACGAATCACACTCGCGCATTTATAGGCTGACTACTTCCTTACGAGCTCGCTAGAAGTAGCGTTTATGGCTGATGCTGGCTCTTCAACTCATCCCTTGAAATGGCACGCGGAAAAGCCTAGTGAGTTGATGGATGGAGTCAGTGCGATATCGTACAAGAAAGGAGCCTCTTTCCTTGTTATGACTGCTGCCATTTTGGGAGCAGATGACTTCTACAAAGGAGTGAAGGTTGGCTGATCCCTGCTTTGACTGCAGAAATCCCCAACAAGAAAGACGGAGATTTTCAGGTTTTCTTGAACAATAACTCATTCGATGCCGTTATCAGCTATGATCTCTTTAATGCATTGATCCAAGCTGGTTCTCAAATAAATGAAACATTTCATCATAATTTCACTTTTCACTCCTTCTGTGAACGGTGGACAGAACAGGTTTGATGAAGTTACGAAGAAGGTGATGCGGAGAATCCTTGAAAATGGGCCTCTATGTGCCCCTTAGCAAGCAAAATCAAACCTTCAACATCCCTTGCCATTGCATAATTGGGCATGCAATGTGACATTCATGAGTTCATCGAATCAGTTCCGATTGAAAGCATACTAGATGAAAGATAGGGTTCGCAAGAGTGAACCTCTTCGCACTGATCAATTCCTCTTGGAATGGGCGCAGCGTATGATAGAATCAATAATTCCAGGCAGCTTTGTCCCAAGTAGCCGACCATGAAGGGGTACCCGACAGGAGGGCCGTCGCCCGAAGAGAAGGCAGGACGCAGCGGACTAGTCGCAGCGCATGTTTGCGATGTCAACTTGACGCCAAATCATTACAGTGCGCGCTCACGATTCGCCCACAGACTCATCTGCGTCGCTGCCTTCTCGCCGCCAACGGGCGTCCTGTCGGGTACCGACTGAAAAGACGGAAGTTTCGCTGGATTTGTGATTTATCCTCAGACCGTGCGCGAGTCATACGTTGCCGCCGCCACATCACCTTTCACAAATTGAATGCACTTTTTAGGTGTCAACTATAACATTAGAAGTTGCAGATAGGATTTCCTTTGATAACTGTAAGATCGATCAACGATAGTACATTTGAAATTAGCCAAGAACGCTACAAAAAGGATCCTACGGAGGCAGACCCCCCAAAGTACAACAGTTCAGGGCACAAGTAAGTCTTCCTTCACACAAAATATTTGCTATCAGTTTTGCTTCGCCCGCTGTCGCGCGCATCACATGGCAGGCTTTAGCGGAACTGGAGGACCCATGGAATATCAGCATGAGGTGCTCCATTAACCAACTCACTATTGAATGTGTTAGACCTTTCTCAGTTTCGCTGAAGTCCATCGAGAATACGCGTGATAACGTCTGGAGCTGGTCTGGTATGTATCTCACAACTGTAAATATCCACCTGAATTCGGATAATTTAGCGGTGAATCTTTTAATGTCAGTTTCAAAAAGAGAATGAAATATGCCTATTTACATAAGTGAGGAGCTAATGCTTATCGGTTATGTACATTCACCATTATTTAGAACTCTTAAAGGATTAGCGGTTCAATGACTTTTGCGTTCTGACGCGCCTTATCAGTCTTCATCAGTTGTAACCACTTTCTATCATCTACCACAATGTCCTCACCCCACCAGGTTCAAAATCGTGTCGAGGAAATAACCGCCTCTTTACGACCCCCCTCCGAAACAGAGACTCTGATACGACCCCTTTTTGTCCACTGCACATCCGGTTTCATATAAAAAATGCTGGTTTCAGATGTGCGAGAGGGACGCAGAGCCACTGCCACGCAAATGCGGCTTGATCCAAATGCTTGATTCAATTCTGCTCAGATTAGCTTCTCCTTCTTTCTTTTGAAGACATTTACCCTTTGCCACACTGGCCGGATAGTAGAACATTGAAGGAGGCACTGCCCCTACACAATTAAAAGGTCTCGCGTTCCAGTATAGCGGCGCTAACTACCCGCGATCACGTCGCGCGCTGTGCCTAGAGCGCGCTAGTTGGAAAAATCGTCAAATGTACCCCCTATTTAAAGGACTATAACTTTCTTCATTGATAACCATTTCGAAAAGTGAGCAGTTTTAATGCACAAGACTTATAGTTTCTAAATTGGTTGAGCGCTTTTCCAAGCGCGCCTATTCTCGAGAGTGGGAGACGTCGAGAAATGGTCGAGGAAATTGAAATTCACATGCCAGTTCTCACTCTTAGGAAGACTGTAGCTGTCTTTATTGGCAATGCTTTGAAAATCAGAGGAAAACGTTGTAAAGTAGAAGATTTACGCTTTTTGATAGGTGCTCTATTTGTTTCGAACGCTTTCTATTTCGCGAGAAATCTCGTCGAGGGAATGTCAAGGAAATTTTTGAAGCCACTCGAAAACTCTATTACTCCCTCGCCGTAGTAGGGGAATTCTTTGAACACCTTCAAAATAAATTTGTTTAAAACAGAGAAGCTCCAAAAGTTTTATTCCAAAAGAATTCCAAAAGTTCACAAAAGTCCAAATACTCCGAAAACGAGCCAAAATTTTGAAAAGAACTCCTTTGGAAACTTTCGCGATATTTCGGTGTAAAACACCTTCTTCAGGCATGGAGTTGCCTCTGCCGCCTGAAGAAGGTGTTTTACACCGAAATATCGCGGAAGTTTCCAAAGGAATTCTTTTCAAAATTTTGGCTCGTTTTCGGAGTATTTGGACTTTTGTGGACTTTTGGAATTCCTTTGGAATAAAACCTTTGGAGCTTCTCTGTTTTAAACAAATTATTTTGAAGGTGTTCAAAGAATTCCCCTACTACGGCGAGGGAATAATAGAGTTTTCGAGTGGCTTCAAAAATTTCCTTGACATTCCCTCGACGCAGATTTCTCGCGAAATAGAAAGCGTTCGAAAGAAATAGAGCATCTATCAAAAAGCGTGAATCTTCTACTTTACAACGTTTTCCCCTGATTTTCAAAGCATTGCCAATAAAGACAGCTACAGTCTTCCTAAGAGTGAGAACTGGCATGTGAATTTCAATTTCCTCGACCATTTCTCGACGTGTCCCACTCTCGACAATAGGCGCGCTTAA
>MU869171.1:0-21344 GCA_036418205.1 Ostertagia ostertagi
TGAGACTGAGTGTGCTCGATCGGTGTTTATATAGCCGCTGTGGGTTTATCATGATCATGACATCAACATCTCGAAGTGTTGCCCTTCGTACTCCCTGGTTTTGTGAGCGGTCGGTCCGGACGGACAGAACGACACACACACCGACAAACCGACACACCAAAGTTCTGGTTTATATAATGAAGTGATAATGAGAAAACACCGTTGTCGAGTGGACAGCGAGAAGAAATTTTTGGGGAGCGTGAATTTACGCTTCCAAAAGCCATTCCTTCAAATGCAGCAGCTCAGAATGTTAGCATGTGACATCACCCACAGAGACCTGTACGTGATATGCCTGATATGATATGCCTCATGGAATTGTACATTAATAACTAATTAGATGCATTATTTTCTCGTCGACAAACCACCTTCATTCGTAATATTCGTTAATATTGCAGCCAAAGGTGTTACACATAGTGACTCCTATGCTTGTATTCCTTCTGCAAGATAGTCTAGTGGAATCGTATGATCTCACGTCAGTTAAGGTGGTTGTGATTGAAGGTCCACCATATGTCGAAGAAGTTTTAAACGCATTTCTCGATAAATTCAAACACGTTAGACATCTCATTCCAGGTAGGGAGAATCACCTCCATCTCATACCTGCTTTAGCCATCAAATTATGGAACTGTTTGATTTTTATATTTCAGTATATGGATGGGCAGAGTGTGGGATCGGTTTCATGTCGTCAATGAAGCAACGCTACCAATCAACGGCGACCATTCTTCCAAGTTTCCAGCAGAAAGTAAAGGCTCATTTTTACATACATGTATTAGTAGCAGCTTGAGTAACTAAGCCAACCACGGAATTCTGAACAGAGCAATTTTGAGAGGACCAATGTTATGAGCTATAAATCCACTTTTTATTCAATGACGGTACAATGGTTGGTTGAGGAGCTGCAGGAGGGCGGAACACAATCAATCCCATACCGGTAACCAATGCGTAGGGATACGGGCAAAAAGAAATGTATCATCGCCTGCACATCGAATACGACAATGAAGGCGGACATTTCTTCTGCTTATGTCAGCGGAGGGGCCCACTGTTATAGGCCAAGAAAAGGGTTGTACAACCAACATTGCGTTGTGCCAACTTTTCTGTTGCTGTCTTCTACTGTTTCTATCCTCTAAATCACTGAACGCCCTTAAGGGTGCCATTCAGAGGGTCTAAAATAACCCTAATATTTATTACCCGCAACAAAAGAAGGAGTCGATGGCACTAAATAACCGCTTTTTAGAAAAGCATGAGTAACTAAGCCAACTACGGAATTTTTATCGAATGAGGAATTCTGTTTAGATGTTTGATCTTGCCATTGGTAACCAGCGGAGGCTCAGCATTAGGACGTTAGGTACCCCCCCCTCGGGTTTTGGCCGCTCCCTCGATACTACCGAACGGTTTGGGGTAGGGGAGGGTTGTAGGGCTACGCCAAAGAATAAGCTATACTCTGCGTTTCTGCTTGGATGGTTAGAGCTAAGTCTTTACTCCGATCAAAAAGGTTTCGAATGAGCCGAGATACAGGAAAATTTGAAAATCAAGGTCGAGTAGCGCAAGAACTTTCTTCACGATCTAATCGCGCGTATTTATTTATAGGTCATCCCTAAAGTTTTGTCCAAAGTTGCTGTGCATTTTTTGGAAATGCTGCTATCACCGTTAGATTCCTCATCACGGAAAACCTTCATAGTGTTTTTCTGACAAATTCCCCCCTCAAGTAACCCAATTAACTTTTTTAGAACGAATTTTCACCGTTTCATGAATATCGGGCCACTCATAAAAAGTTTCCATTTCTCACGATCCGTGAAGGGAATCAGGGAAGCGGGGAAATATGTGGGCTCAGTCGACATCGAGTTTACCATACCTCGTGTTATTCGCCTCTCTTCCCAGTAACAAGCTCAAGCTAGAGCACTTACTGAAGTGGGATAGCTGAGGAGCAGAATTTCCTCCCATGTCGGCCGGCTCATACTGCATAAGCGACTATGTGCAAAATCCTGGTCAGTGCGGAGAGAAGAGTCGCTTAGGTAAATAAAGACTGCGTTTCCTTCAAAATTTAGGAGGAATTGGGTGTCTTCTCTCGAATTATACAAGGAGTCCGAACAAAGTCCGTACTGAAATGCGGCCTTCCGTGAGCAAAACCACCGTGTGGTGAGTAAGCCAGCAGAGCAATAACATCTTCAACGGATTGATGAAGAGCGTTCCAAGATTATTTGAGCGCTACAAGATCGCAAGTCTCCATTTCTCCGTGGAAAAGGGCTCAACTTAATGAGCGATGGTGTGGCTGTTAAGACCCTTCGCGATCTTGGACTCTACCTCCTTGTTTCGTTCTACAGGTGGTCTGAGATCGACGTGGAAAAGTTTATTCTAGGTGGATATGGCAGAAAAAGAGGGTACAGGATGATCGCGTGAAATCGCAGATGGTTTCAATGTAACGTAATTTCGGCGGTGAATCCCTTATGGTTTGAGGCACCTTTGAACGACTGAGTAGCTAGAGCTCGCTTTTGTTTCCGTTCACAAAGATTCCACAGGGTATCGTGAAGTTCTTTCGAAGCGAGTCTTACCATTTTTTCAACAAGGATCCCCTCTATCCTTGATTTTCACACACGATAACGCGGCTGTCCATGCCGGTCCCTCCGCGCCAGATGGAATTGCAGGAAAAAATGTGGCAGTTATCTGGTGGCCACCATGTTATCTGAATTAGATTCCAATAGAGAATCATTACAAATTGTTATAATCGAATTGAATTAGATTCCAATTTAGAATCAGTTATGGCCTCAAGTGTTATAAAGTTCCACAGCAAAGTAAAGCAAAATGGAACAGCCGAAAAGCTGAAAAGGTCGATCATCGGCGCCCAGACGAATTTCGATCCTACTGTAATAGCTAATTTGGCTACCAGCATTTCAAAACGTATTATTGTGTTCCTTATGATTATTGGGGGGTCATCCCATTATTGAAAATTCGTGACGTTTTTTCGTTATAGTAAAATCTCTCGACAAGTGATGTGTAGTCATATTTGCGAAACGGTGAAAATACGTTCTAAGGAAGATATTTTAATAATTCTGAATCGAGATTTCTCCAGAAATCAAGTATCAAGGTTTTTCGTTATGGGGAAACTATTGGTAATAGCGGCATTTTCCAAAAATGCACAGCAACTTTGGAATAGCAAAAAATTAGGGTGGACCTATATTTATGAAACGCAGTGTATAGTGGAAAATGAGTTTTTGTAGCGCTTTAGTTGAGGTTATGCACATTGAGAAGTGTCGGGCAGTCAACATTCCGGTTGCTCTTCACTATTTAAACATTCTATCACGTGTTATTGCCGAAGAGAGCTTCAGAAGATAGTTTTCTCGAATTTTCTGTGTATGGGAGGCACCTTTCAGGTCGTGAGTTTGAAAAATGGCAAGGCGGCCGGTTTCATGGAAGAGGGTGAGATCTGCCTACGGTCTCCAACCATAATGAAAGGCTATCTTAACAATGCTGAGGAAACTGCGAAAGTTGTCGACTCTGAGGGATGGTTCCATACAGGTGGATGAATCGCGGTGATATCGATAAATGACCAAGATGCGTTAAGCTTCAGGTGACATTGGCTTATTGGAACACAATGGGCAGACTACTTTTATCGAGCACATAGAGGAACCTATGCACGTCAATGGCAGACTGGTTAGCCCTATATGAGTTATAGTAAAGTACATACACAGTCGTTTCATAATTATAAGGTAACCCTAAAACCTTGCATTTCCGAAAAAAGCAGCAGATAGGAAATTTTTCTAGTATCACCAGCTGATTCCTCACTATGAATAACCCCTGTATCGCAATTTTGGCGGGAGCAGCTTTTCTTTTAACTTTTTTATAATTATTTTTCGATTTTTGCACCGTTTCATAATTATAAGGTCACCCTGTGAAAATGAATATTACATTATCAGAAACAACAAACCTGCTGTGAAACTGAATATTTGTTACAAACACATCCATTAGCTGAATTTCTAGGATGTTGTATTCGTCTTCCGAAGAAAAGTCCAGGTTTGTGCATTTCGTGGTGCTCGGCATAGTTCGTGAGCCTTTGCAAAGGAGTTCGGAAAATCCTTTGCTCTATCCAAAGATAAATAATTGAAGAGCTACTATGCCTCCAGATATTCTACAAACGGCGAACATTCACAAAAGTTTTCTATAAATGATTAGAGAAGAGTTATGAGGGCTGTTTTAAACGGTACGTACTTCCTCTTGAAATCAGAGTCGCTCGTAATTTGATGTTCTAACTCAAAAAGTATGGACTGGAGAGCGGCGAAAAGAAACAGCAACATGTCAGAAAAGAGGCAAAGATGGTCTGAACGCTTACTGCTCATTACAGTCTCAAACCGTAGAGTTGAACATAGAGAGATATTCAATAAAGTTGGGCCTGCGTCCCAATCGCACCACATAGCTGGGTAATTCTTGTGTATTTTTCGGATCAAAGCTGCTTTACGCGAATTAATCTTGTGGATATAAACACTTTTGCCGTGACTTGCGAAGGTGGCCGATTCACTTCAGCGCTTGCAATTTTAGTGGAAGGAAATGTGGAAGGATGGGTGCTTTTTGTGATGATGTTGTGCCGGAATTTCGCTTTTATGACCTGCGTAGACTCCAGGTTAGCATAGAGCCTTGCAAGGACATCTGATCTCTCTCAGCTGACGAAATTAGCAACCCTACGAATTCTTACAGAACAGGACAGGTACCCATGTGGACCTTTACTGAGGTGGGAGTCACTGCAGAAGATGCCCTGGATAGAACGGCATGGCGACGGCGGACAAAGGCAGCGGGCCCTGCGACTACGTGGGACTAACTTACGCTTGGGAGAAGAAGGAGCACAGGTACCTATACAAGTCACTCAACCAGGAGCGATATTTACCCTGAAAATCCAGATGATCTAAACAGGTTATTCGGAAGTCCTGGTTGTATTTCGGTAGAATATCTCAGATCTTCGTCATGGAGAAGCATGCGGATAAACGCCAGTTAAAACTACACAAGAGCGTATACAAGCAACCCTTGCACACGGAAGTGAATCGATGGTGATCTGCCTTGGAATCTCAATTCTAAAGGCCACGGAGCTATTCGATGTTGTACTCAGTAAAGGAGGAACCGTGGATTATTAGCCTCTTTAAAGCGAGAGATTACGATAAAGTGCGTATGCAGCGTGGAAGTACATGCACCATTGGAAGCAGTAGTCAGGGGCCCAAGGAAACGAAATGTTGCGTTTTTGTGGTCAAAGGTGCGCTAGTTGCAGCGTACAAGGCTTGCCATTCCTTTCTGAGCCCCGCCACGGTCTGTGCTCCGCCCCCAGCAGCAGCGCCCTTCGATTGCCAATGTGACGAGATATTCCACTTCCAGAGTGTATCCTATAACTTTTCATGGGATGCGTGATCAATCAAAGCATGATGCTTGCTGAAATGATAGAGGCTATCAGCATAACATGTGCAAACGACCTCCTAATTGGTTGCTAGCTCGTCCATTATCGGAGGTCAACGGGCAAAGAAAGGGTCCCATTTTGCGCCTTCTTGACGGATTTCTTTTATTTATTACGGATTATTTATTTATTTATTTGCCTTTTGTGCCACTGGGGCATTATTCAGCATCTCCACTTCCACTATATATACCCAGTCCAAACTCATCGTAATCCCTCGCTTCAAGTCGGTGATTAATTTTGGGTAATTGTTCATTTTCACAGGGTGACCTTATAATTATGAAACACTGCAAAAACCAAAAAAATAGTTATAAAAAGTTCAGATTACAAGCTGCTCCCGACGCAAAACTCGCCAAAACTGCGATACAGCAGTTGTATCCATAGTTGAGCGAATCAGCGTGGTGGTTACGTAGATTTTATTTTGAAATTTAGGCCAACATTATGATTATGAACGCACTGTAGTTTCGATCAAAATTTTTAACTATTCCAAAATGCAGTGGTGGAGATCTGTTCTACGATTTCTTCTCTATAGTGGCATGAAAAACCCTCCAACCACCGCTCATTTTTCAGGTGGTGCCTTCTGAATTAGAACGTGTTCTTAAGAGCCATATGGACATCCTGGATGCTGCCATAATAGGAGTCGCCGACAACAATACTGGAGAGAAACCGCGAGCATTCGTGGTGTCCAGCAATCCTCACCTTTCTGAATCTGACGTCAAAAAGTTTATTTACGGTACTACTCATCCAGTACTTTCTAATGAGGAAACAGGTTCTATATTTCAATTAGTATAAAAAAATCAAAAGACGTGATGTTAACTCGATGGGATCAGATCGCTTATAGGTTCAAATTACGATATACTAGGAGTACGTTTTTCGGCCACACTGCTTTGCTTTTTCGTAACACATCCTTCAACATTCCAGATCTACTTCTCCTAACTACCTATTGTCTCCCTTTGAACAATTGCCTTTATCATTTCGTAGCTTGTTGCGGAACCTACAGTGCTTTGAACCAGGGTATTGTCGTCAATGATGACGGCCACAACCCACGTTGTCGTCTTGAGGGAAGATTCCACGATAAGGTCTAAGGTCGAAAAAGGAGAACACTCACTTAGCGGGAAGAGAGGCGGCCCCCACCGCAATCGCAGCGAAGGAAATGCCCCGGCGGTTACTCGCCGTACGTCTTTAGGCGTTCAACAGGAAGAGCGCTTAACATTGAATAGTTGCACCACGATGACACACAACGGGCAAGGAAGGGGTCACATTTCTCGGGTTATGGGCCGTATTTCATTACTTTTTTGGTTCGTTCCGCCCCACTGACCAATCTACCTTAAAGGAATCTTCCACGGAAAAAGCTCCGCCCTCATTACCACAGAAAACGATACCTTAAAGGAATCTTCCACGGAAAGAGTGATCATTTTGTCTTGTGTGTAGGATTAGTATTATCGAAACTAACGCTTATGTTCCGTTCTTTTTGCTATGCTCATGAGGCTAGGGGCCTAAGGGTATCGTTTTTCTGTGGTAATGGAGGCGGAGCTTTTTCCGCGGAAGATTCCTTTAAATCTAACGGCTGCCTTCTGATCGCAAACTATGCCTTTCGTGTTTGAAGAAAAAGGTACAACAACATGGACGAAGAATAATGGAGAGCCCATTTGGTGTCAAGTAGGCTGGGCCCCTGACGAAATGGAACCTAACACTTTTAAGCTATACTTGGCATTCGGTGCATGATGATTGTCAAAAGGCACCACTTTAACACCGCACCGAGCGTGTCACACGGTCAGCTTCTGCAAGGTGGCAGCCTAAACGGAAACGGTCAGCTAACGCATTTTATAAAGCAACACATTGTTTAACGGTGGAACCTAACGCTCCACCGGCTGCACAGTTTCACTAAAGCCTTCCGTGTCATGCGCGCGGTAGCGTGCGGAGCTAAACTGGTTATATTATAACTCTCTAACACTTATGGCTACTCCGAACGCTATGTCTTAAAACATTGCCAACATTCAAATTCAGATCATTCGCCGTCTCATGAGGAATTGAGTGGCGGAGTGGAGTGTTGTGTTCGTCGATCACATTCCGAGAACTCCGTCTGGGAAGATTTTACGTCGTTTACTTCGCAACAAATACAGAAATCATCGGAATGGATCGTCTACTCGTTAGATGGAAGGCAATCAAATGTTCCACATTGTTTCAAACAATTAACTAATAATTAATAAATTCGCGAATAAAGATTCAAGAGTAATACGTCCAAAACATAAAGACCGTATTCCTCGGATTGATGCTGGGACATTTTCACACATTTTCAAATTTGTAGCATGTATGCAGCTTGGGGCATACTTTAGGGGTAGCCTTACGGATGTTTCCCTTCGCGTGTATCAAGAGATATTTTGAGGTAGGGTCAGGCGAGCGTCTGGCGACTCTCAAATTTTTCAAAATTCTTTCGAGAAGACGAGAAGAAGGCTAGGCATTACATAATCCCTGTACAGATAGTCCCGAAGCGAAGAGGGAGACAACGGAACGCAGCAGTTACGGTAACTAGAGACAATCTCATATCCTGAAACTACCGAGTTACTGATAGGTACACTGTTCATTTACGATGTCCACGGCTCTTACGTAATTGATGTCATCCAACAAGCAGGAGATATATAAAATGATCCCGAGGTGGGCCCAGATTCACTACCCTTGTCGTGTGACCAGCTTCAACTGTCGGTTGTGCCAATTCCGGAAATTTGACGCCCTCACCCTATCAGGAGAGCCAATCACCACCATCAGCCTCGGAAGGGATCTCCCAATACGACCCCCTCCCCCTCGTTCACCCTCGACCATCACCTTCACCACCATGAATTGGTTGTATAGTACTTGGCTCTGCCACCAGTCGACATCCTTCTCCACTCTTTTTCATTTCCTCCTCACTGCTGATGCTATAATTTTTCTCCATTTATTCCTCATCTTATACTTCTTTCCTCGAGTTTCCATCAATACCTTCGAAAACAAAATCATCAATAACGACCTCCCTCTCCCACAACAACAACTCAAAATTACAATGTCCACAAGTACGACCCTTAAAAAAAGCTCAAAAACAACTCAAGGAGTTCGCGGGAGTCGGGAAACGCGCCATGCAATGTTGACCGTATGGGACACACGAGATCCTCACTACTAATGTACATTACATTTTGCTCGAACTTGCACGCATAATATGTCTGAGCATTTAGAGGCCAACAAAAGACTTTAAATCATTTGTATTTATTAGAGAACATTAGCAGTATTAACCAATACGGTCGAATTTTGGCTTGCGAATGAGTGCGCAACAGTGTGACAGCCGAAAAGAGATACAGAAGGAACAACGCAACAGAACGAGATCATCAAATCGAAACAGCACTTACAGAAAACACAGAATTTGCAAGAGAATCAAACAGATCATATATACAAGAATATCCTTTCAAGAGTCATCTCACAGCGTACAAGGAGCCGCCTGCTTCACAACAGAGTGTGAAGAATGACGAACTCCTCAACACAATTACACTTTCGCAAGCTAAAATACGTGCAGAATAAATATCTGTGCCTAAACAAAATCAGAAATGAGGAAGAATGATATAATGAACTAGATCATCTGGAAAACATATAAATGAGGTATGAACGTGGTAAATTTACAAGAGCTCCCGCAAAAAGGTCATTAGATAATCTCGGATGCAGAATGGAAACAATAAAATGCCTGATTATTATGAACAAAGTACAGAATAGAATCGACCCTGACCGAAGGATTTGATCACATTCACGATCACTGGACTACTTTTGAGTTGAAGTGTGCTGGCCTGCAAATTCGAGGAAAAAGGGAGCAAAGAGGTCTCTCTACATATCGACATCATTATCGGCAGACGTTTCCATACATCCATCAGCACTTTCGTCCTCGTCTTTCGGAGCAACACTGATCTCCCCCTCATAGTCGCTGTCACCATCGTTCTCCATTCGATCCAAAGACAGTAACATTTTTCGGAACTAAACTTATACCATGTATCTGCTGTTAGCTATATTTACGAATGTATCCTCCCTCTCAAAACGAGAAGAGCGTCGTCGGCAGACAGTACGACAGACTCCAAGTCAAATCTGCGTCAAAGAAAGTTGGTTCATAGTGATAAACTTTTTAGTAAATAAGTTGTAATTAGTGCAACTGACAGAAGTGAACAACTGCAACAGGCTAATCATTTCAATGGCAGAAGACATTTACTTTTTTGGAGGCCGTCGTCACTTGTGGTGTATGTTCTGCACACGACGCTCCTCTCATTTTTGAAAGGGAGTATAGGAGTACAGCTGTATTAAAATTGTACTCATAAAAAACTTCTGGGATCTAGGTGAATAGTAAGGGAGAAGGAGGGCTCAACGCAGCTCGTGCCGCTTTCGCTATTTTCAATTTTTCAAGTGAAAGCCCCGGGATTAGTGTGGAAGCAAAAGCAAGATGGTTCCCGCACCCCAGAGCTTCCTCTCCTCAGAAATTAGTCCAAAAACGTTACACGGCCCATAACTATTGCACCGCATGCCTATCCATACTCTGATAGATCATACTTCTGAACCCCTGCAGAACGATCTACTTCCAGAATATTACTTACGTTACAGATCTTGGTCGCCAAATTGAAGTGACTCTGAATGCTTTGTCGATCATTTGCTACTGGATCAGTATGGCCGTCACGTCGACGTCCTCCATCAAGAGCCGCAAGTGGATTGAACATTGGCACGTTTTTCCTTGATGACAACGCCTTCTCGTAAACTTTAGCCGCTTCCGATGGAGAGTATTCTTGAACTTTACTGAAATTTTCAAAAATCATTTTGAACAAATGCATTCATTTTTTACTATACTATGAGCTCCACTTACGCTTCCGTAAACCCATAAAGCTTCATTAGAAAGTTCTTGAGGTAGAGTAGAATAAAGCACGCTTGGCTGTTGTCCATGAGGTCATATAACGGGCCTTTTTCTTCAGGGAAACGGTCTGTAAAGAACGTATTTAAAAATGAAGCAATCCCAGCAAAAGCAGAAACCAAGGATTACTATAAAGGGCTTCCAGGTTCGAATAGAAGGTCGTTCATCTTCAAGCTGATTCTTCGGTGGCTGCTGCACAGATGGAGTAGTATGGTTGTCCAGCTCGCAGGTGTGCTTTACATTGAATGAGCAATGACTGCCCAGACAATGACACAATCGAATCAATGGTATGGATCACATATAGCGGCTCATCCATAACCTATATCAATTCATTAACAACTTCCACATCAGCAATTCACAATTAATCCAAAAAATGAAAAACGGAACCTGATAAGGAAACATGGCGATGTTGTCCGCAACAAAAATCCATTCCTCAAGCCGGAGTTTCTCCCTCGAATCCTCACTGAACAGTCTGAACAAAAAACAGTGACAATATGCAAGAACATCCCTTGAAGACTTGCAAAATATCCTCCCCGGAAAGGAAAGCGATATGGGTACGAATACTGGCCAGGCGTGAAAAGTTTTGCCCATAACTCAGCATTCTTGTGAGATCCCCTCACTAGATTAACTTGGGCTAGCAATTTGAAAATAGAATACATGCAGAAAGTTTCCCACTAAAATGATTTCCAAAGCGAGCGATTAGGGCCACGTTCCGTAGTAATGAGAGGAGACATTATTGCAAGCTATAGCTCTGGTTTTGGAATAAGGCTTTCATCAAGGTTTGTTTCGAAAACATGGAGTTGTGCTATGTGGCATAAAAAAAGTTGAACACTGTACTTCTCTAAATCCTCTTAGTAACCGATCCATCATACGCGCAAAGGCCAATAATTCCATGAGATCATATTGCTGGTTGAGAACTGTCATAGAGCACAGTATTCGGCATTGGGATGTGCCGCGCATTGTACTTTCAGTCAGATTATGGCGGCTATAAACGCTTTTTAGTCTATAAATGACTTGCGAGATGATGTGAGAACGATGCACAATTCAATGTTCATATCATCCCAGAATCTGGTACCAATTAACCGACCCAGAAATAATGGAAGAATTATTTGGCCTTGGCGGAACCCAATCCGAGATTTGACCCCGTTGTGCATTTCAGGTGTGTCACATGCCGTAACCTCACCTCGCCCTGAGGCCCGGTCATACAGGAGTAAATTTAAACAGTAAGCAATCTACAGTAAGGCCACTGAAAATAAGTATAATAAAATGCGACATACCTCAAAACGCTTGTGAGGAAAGATCTCCGTTGTTGTCGATTGGTGCGAAGACGCTGGTATAAACCGCTCAAGACAGCCTGCCCGTCATTGGAATGACGAGGAAGGCCGGTCGATGGATCAATACGAGCTAAACACTTTGACTTAAGCCTTATTCTATTGAAGCGAATAAGCTCTATCGCTTACCGCCAGTGGTAGCGTATGGGGAGACATCACAAGCACGAATACCACGAATGACGTGGTCGCCATCAGAAGTGGATTCACGGATTTGTAGCTGAAGCTGATATGCCTTACGCACACCCTGTGTGGCGGTACTCTGAAAGAAAAGAAAACTAATGAAGCCACATAAAAGGAAGAGGTCAAAATAAAACCTGTATCATTCCTGCGTATTTTGTATCGATATCCTTCAGCATACCCTCTACACGACTTCGAACTATCGGCAATGGATCTGTTGTCATTGCTATAAGCGTCGCAATTGAAGTACCCGGTGTAACCAAACCTTGACTGTACGTCAGATTCGCCACCTAAAATTAAAAGCGATTCAACTGACAGCAATCACATAGTCAAGAAAGACCAGCTTTTCTGCTCGTATATTTCCAACAACTTTCTCTATCTTGCGGTCTGTCCACGGTTACTTCACTCCTAATTAAATCAATTTCTCTGTCGTGAGTTTTTCTTTTCAAAAGTAGTTATTCCCTAAGCTCCTTAGGAATTAACGAAGGTTTCTTCGCGTATGTCTGAAGCCACCTGCAACTGCTTCTTTTTCTCCAAGTTACCAGAGCGCACGGCTTAAGCCGCGTTCAACGTCGATGCGACTGAGGCGCTCGACTTGATGGCCCGATTTGCACTTATGAATCGTTTTCTTTTCGAATATTTCTCTTATCGAGTGGGGCTCCCTGACGAATTCCCAGGCCTCGGCTACAGCACAGGCAGCAATGCGTAGCTGTGCCGACAGTTCTTCAAGAAGCAGAATTGGACCAGAGATGTACACGAGAAACCCATGGCGCGCGAGATATCCGATTGACCACCTAAAGCCACTTTCGCCTGTTTTCCAACGCTTAAACATCAACCGATGTCCGTCAGATTCGGAACGAACAATGTGCTGGTACAAACGCCGGCTTACGCGAATCTAAAGCGGGATAAGCCGAGGCTCAGGCGAGTAAAAAAGACATTGTTAGTGCCACTCTCGCAATGCGCCTCCAATCGCATAACCGTACGGGACCTAGCCACAACCATCTCCATGTTCCATAGTCAGAGCAGCGGATACGTTTTGGT
This sequence comes from Ostertagia ostertagi, assembly GCA_036418205.1. Classification (NCBI taxonomy): domain Eukaryota; kingdom Metazoa; phylum Nematoda; class Chromadorea; order Rhabditida; family Trichostrongylidae; genus Ostertagia; species Ostertagia ostertagi. The sequence goes on from MU869171.1 coordinate 12,914, forward strand.
TGATGTGACTGACATGTCACTCATTCCTAAATTAATCGCCAAGAAAGAACTATGATTATGAACAGTAAAAAATCCTTCCGATGTATTACGAACCGAAGAATACATACAAACTCTTCATTATGATAAGATGTCTCACCTGAGCAGAATGGACATCGACTCCCACTGTGCTAGAAAGTAGACCCTGCAAATACAGCTTGCCAAGTAGATCTGATCACTTGTATCAAGACCCAACAGTCTTGAATCCTATCTCCTTTCAATTCTCTCTCCCTTTCCTTTTCAACTGAAAGTAAGTCAAATTCAGTCACACTCACCGAAAAAAGCTGAAATCAAAGGCGATTTCTACATATTATTACTAAATTACGAATGACGTACAATTTTGATCGCCTTTGATGAGCTTCAACTCCTCCGATTTCAAGAAACTCTTCCAAATTTTGCAAGGCCTGTAGCCGCATCTGGGTGAAGTTAGGATCATCAGAGCTAAGCAAGACGTGGTACATGTCCTTTACATCACGGCACATCAAATACTCAGGGTACCGATTGCCTTGGTGCGCTACCGGGCACAAGTATGACCTATAATGAAGTAGTTTCAGAAGTGCCCTGATCGAAGCTGGAATAAAAATTACCAAGGGCGACGAACGCTTTGAAGCGCAGAGTTGGCAAGTTGCTGCTTGAGAAAAAGAACAGCACATCGAAAACATTATCTCGAATTCGTCTGCAAACAGTGCAATGAGAAATTCATGTGAGGAAACAGGGCAGGTAGATGCTCACCGTGGCTTCTCAGGCTCCTCGTGATTGATATCATCGGCATTGCAAAGTACAAATCAGGTTAAACAGCTGCGCAGGAATATCTTTTCCAATTACCTTGCATCTTTGTTATGATAGAAGTCAACGTCAAAGCTGCCCTGACACGACGCCAAAAGAAACCTAAAATTACCACAATTCCCATAGTACGAGCCGAAACTAATACAGACAAAGCAAAACAGCATTCAGCAATCTAATAATATACTATTTCATTGGAGCTGAAAAAGTATTAGGTCCACTTTGGTGTATCTTTGATAGCATATGATATAAAACACAAAAATTCTAAAAAATCATCAAGGAAAAAAGTTCGTGATCGCTAACTGCACCTCTGAATGCGAAGCACTTTAGGATTGTCCAGCTGACGATTGGGCATCATCTTTAGGCCATTCTTAACTCGGACAAGATATTCTGAAAACATACCTGTTGAAATTACGGTCGTAGAAATGAAAATAATATTAGACGTTTCGTGGAGTGAATGGATGGAGACCAGTCGAAAAGAATAAAAAAAGAAGATTAAATCATAGTCCTGAACAAACCTAAATAAGTCTTGAAAATCGTTGCGATGGCAGGAACTTCAGGACGTCCAAAACGATGCCAAATAGCTGACATGCAACTGATGGTTACGGTAGTTGTTGTTACACCGCTGGCATTCGCTGTTAGATTCGCAAGAGTTTGATCTTGACTGAAAAAATGCAGCAACTGAAGCATATTCATAGCATTTTCTAGAGCCATATGTACAAATGAAGGAGTATTTGTTTGATTAGGGAACAGTTCTTAAGAACGATTAGGCACTACTGGATTTCCTAACCGCTTCCACATACCAATGGAAATGGTCGGTAACTAAGTCAGCCCTGATTCGCAGAGGTAATCGTACCAAAGGAAGTCAGTTACTCTTTTACCTTTTTAGCTGACCCAAGACAGAGGTATCCGCCTGCTATATATGTATTCACTGTCGGTTCTAGTTCATTCCTGACTGAATTGAAAAGGCAAGACTAAAGATCACTCACGTGGTAAGAAAAGCATCACTTGGGTGGCTCATGAGAGGCACAACTCGCTCCAGCATACCAATGACTTCATTCAATACCTGAAATGCACTCGTTGCACCGTGTTCACATGTGGAACTGTTGCCTACGATTTATGCTTACCATCACTTCCGACTTCTGCGTTGCATTCATTGAGAGATAAGGCTGGAGAGTTTCCGCGTGTCTAACAAGAAGTTCGGGCCGAACCTTAACAAGCATTATTTACACGAAATATCGCTCCCATGTCCAACACATATTTAAATCAACAGGAGGCCTCGGAACTGAAGAGTATTGAATTTGTCACCTATGCTCTACTTTCCATAAAAATTGCATAACATGGATGTAAGGGGTAGTTGAGAGATATCCACCTAGTTATTCCTGGGCTCTCTTACGTTACGGCGAGGAATGATTCACAACTTGTCATTTTCCTTGGCTAAACAAAAACGTTACGTGTATAGATAAAATCAGCTATTTAGGGCCTGACTATGCGATAAATTGATGAGCTAATAGCAGCCAACCAAAATATTACACAGTTCACCCAACCCCTACCCAATCACTTTGTATCGCTGTCCAAACTCAGGTCATTCACGTTACCAATCAGATTCTACCATAAAATAACGTATTTCCTCTCATTCCCAAAGAAAAAAATCAGTATCTGGAGGATATTTTCTCTAACCTCTCCAAAGGACCTCTTATCAGACAAATATGACAAGTCTCTAACAAAGGGGACTTTGTAGCAAAGCTATATCTCGAAACACACCTTGCTAAACAAGGTAAGAGTGTTCAGACATGCCAAAAGTCGTTCCTGATTGGCTTTGTGCAATTCAGCTCCCGTCAGATCGTCGTTCGATGCGTTTGTGGATACACCATTCTCTAAAGCAAAACACTGCATGCACGTAATCATACACATTCCTCAGAGATTTCTGATGATTAACCTGTCGCCATCTTGTTCTCTATCGTAAGGACGTTATCCATGAACATATCAATGATTTGTCGACTTGCGGCTAGACTACTCTGAAGCAAATGAATGGAAATTTTGTTTGGAGAAATCTCAAAAAAGTCACGATTACCCTGTCGCCTTGCTTCAGCAAAGAATGGAAGAGCACTTCCATAGCCTCCAGCTTCATCTCTTCAGCACATATTTGGATCACTTTCGTCATCACGATTACCTGAAATTTAAATATAAAAATAGAAATAGAATAGAAGAATAGAAATAATAGAATAGAAATACGTAAATTCATTCGTAAAATAAATATTCAAGCACCTGCGTAAACCTATAAATGACAAAATTAGACTCGCTTCATGCGAATAACAAAATTCTTTCGTATCAACCCCAATTTGCATTAAAATCCCTAGCGTTAGTTTACAAAGGAGTTTCCATGAAAAGAAAACCTTCCCCACCTCACCCTCACTGCCACCATTCATTAGTTTTACTTCAGTCACGTACGACATCTAATGCCGCTCATTCTTTGCCTCAATGTCACGCAAAAAAAATTGAAACGTAATAAATATGTATTTGAATATGAACTGAATTAACCCCTTTAGAATTTAGAACTTAATTAACCCCTTCACAATGAACGGCGATACATCTCTACACGTGCAAGGCCTAGAGTGGAGCAAACTTCCTACGAAACAAGCACCTTCTTGAGGAGCGCTGGTGTATTACGCTCAGATACTGGTTGAAACCAAAGGGCTTGGAATGTTTCCAAAACAAGCTTCTTGACTCCATCTTCGTCCTGTACACGGCGCACTATTTGAGCGAGCATAGTTGGTATCTAAAATTATGATTAGAGAATAATGCTCGTAATCGACGAAAGCCTCAAAACCTAGATAGATATAAATCTCCACCTGCTCGAAATTCGGGAATTTTTCGCAGATTTCTCGCATTATCCGAATCACTCGTTTGCGGACAGCAACACCGGTATCCTAAAATGTGCGCTTTAAGGACATTTAGACGAAGTTATGCAAATAACTTACCATTAAGCGTTCGGCGAGCAGAGGATAGTACGTAGGAATTGCGTCAGAATTCGCAACAACGAATTTTCCAATCATCTCAACCGTCGCTTCGCGAACTGCAGCGTTCGAGTCAGTCATACGATTGTGAGCGGCAGAAGAAACCTCAGGCTTTAAAATGAGAGGGATCAGAAATTGGAAGTACACAGTATAGAAACAGAGCTAAAAAATAAAATGGGTTGGAAATGGACTGCAGAATTACCATCAAAAGAACAGACTGGTCACTCTCGATTATTTGAGTCAGGCAACGCATCGCTTTCGTTCTTAAGCTCACAGTACTCTCACTGGTAATTCCAGTGACAATCTAAAGAATATTAGTCAATCTAGAGAATAGAACAACAGAACGAGAAGAGCTTCATGAACAACAAAAAATCGCAAATCAAATACAGTTTACAAAACATGTGGAAATAAAATACGGAAGCTTCCAACAAATAAATACCTTAGCGAGAAATACTAACCTGTTTCAGGAAAGAATCGAAAGAATGAGTGAATTCTCTCTTAGCAGCAAGATATTTGATGCACCAAGCTACGTCAGATTCCAGCATAGAACTACCGAAACGCCTGAAGAGTTTGGACATTGAAAGTTTATTTCTTCTTCATCTCCCAAAAGAACTTGCTACCGCAGATTGGAATTAATTAGCCACAAATAGAGGAAAACTCACTTAGCATTCTCATATCTCCTTTGCCTGTCCTTTTTGCGACCCAGAAGATCAATAAGAAAGATCTTTTGCGCCTGAGCACGTTTTACCTTCTTCATATGACGAGACTCATTTTTGCGATGTTCCTAGAAAAAGAATATTGAAATCACATGAAGTGAAAAGCTTCGAAAAAATCGCGACTTGCAACTACAGTAATGAGACTTCTCGGTTGAAAATTGTGAAAATAAATACTCCGTTCACCTTTTCGGACAAGTTCTCGCGCTTGCTTTCAGCATATCTTGCTTCGAGTTCTTGCAAATCTTCGAGAATCTCTTTGTACCATACACAACAATAAAATCTCACGGCATACTGAAAATGGATAGTTTGGTAGTCACATCAGTTGCTTTCGCCATCCCAAAGTTATTGTCATCTAGTTTCGTTGAGTTTCACAACCAAATGGGTGGAAGGCAGTCAACGCTTTCTCCGTTCTACGAACCACAAAAAGGCTATGTCTAAATTTTCATGACGACAGGAAAGCCATCTCGTTTATCGTTCGACGGACAGTGTCAAGCAACAAACACAACGGGACCACAAATAAACAACTGAAATTGTCATGCTTCTGGATAGCTTTTCTGCGGACGCTGGTTTTTAACTTAACATGAGCACATTTTCCTTAAAATATGCAGGAAATCCAACTCTCAGAACTAGAGAATTTTTGAGTCTTTCGAAGGCCTGAAAACGGTGTCGCACTGTCGGATCATGGAGGATTCTGCTAGTTTAAATAAGTAAAAAATAGGAGTGAAAGGAGCAGTTGTCTGGAAAGGTTGCTCCCTAAGTTCTCAAAGACTAGCAATTTAAAAAAAATGCAAAACTAGCCTCTACGGTAATATCCTTATTAACTATAATGTAGTCAAGCAAGGCACGCTCCAGTTCCATTTGCTTCTCGCTGAAGGTCATCTAAATATACTCGTTTGAGTAATACTATGAATAAAAAAAAAACATAAAAATTCTAACTTTGCTAAACCAATGACACAACATGCAACAAAAAATATGAAAAAAATATCTTGTATGCTACCAAACGGAATCTAAAGAGCAAGTAGGAAAAAAAGAAGCAACGGGGGAGTTTTACAAAAATTGCCACCAGTAATGGGAACCTGAGAAAGTAAAGGGGACGGATGAGAGTAGGGGGTGGTGAAGACGTTGGCGACGTAGTCACACTCAACGTAAATCAAAAAATGATAATAAGGAGAATAGTGGAAGAACAGGAGAAGGGAGTGAAGAGGAAACGAGTAAGCATAAAGCTCTCCGTATTCTGTGTAGCATTCAATAGCTGTACCCAGGCAACAAACATTATTGACCTGAGAAATTCGTTTTGACTAAATCATTCTCACATTCATTGGCAATATTCCAAAGGTATTACCTTCCTGATGAAAGTATTACGAAGCTTGTGCTCATAAGACTATTCTCTCCTTGTTCATTAGGCATGTCGAAATGCAACCACAGATTCGGCGATTTTTGAAATGGGCTGGATGATTAAACGGTCAGGAACCACACTGGGCTAGAGCTCCTCGTTGGATGGTGTGCACAGGTGACGTATTCTTTGGGGAAAGAAACCGCTATATACGGTCCACACAAAAGAAAATGGAAAACAAGTTAAGCAGCGCGCCTGTGAATGAGACGACAAAACCAAATGAAGCAAGCAAGGAGTACTGTAAAAGTGCGGTGTTTACAACAAAAATTCGGAGTTCGATTCTTACAGTCAGAAGAACAGGTGGGTGGTGTTTGAAATTTGTTGAATATAGCTGATATAACTGCAGTCTAATCTAGAGTAGTCATTCTAACAAACCGGTAAGACCGCTATCGCCGGTGATGGAGAAACTTCAGGTGATTACAGCACGTAAAGTGAGTGCCAAGGCGAAAGGGATTAGGATCGAAGAATTGATCTGCTTTAACACATTCCCATCAAACCCGGGGTGATGCCGTGGTGAGCGGGCGTGAAAATATAAAATGAGAACAGAAGGTCGACTTCGATGGGAACATGTACTGCGGAGGAAAATGAATAACAAACGTTCATAGTGGTGAAAAGATAGATGAATTCTGATGAAAACAAAAAATAACATTAAATAGATGATGAAAGAAAACATCGCCGTTTACAAAGAACGTACGTCGGAAATATCGACGTCGGCTACACTTGGCCACAGAGATGTTCCATCCTCTTGCACATTATCCTCGTATTTGATGGTTTTCACCACAAGCTAAAGTCAGACATCACAGGTGACGTAGAAACGGATAAAATATCAAGAATAAGTGAAAATAATGTAAATAGTACTCCTCAGCAATGCTGCAAGACCTTGCTGAGGCCGGCAATGGAAGCAAGAAATGAATGCTGAAAAGAGGATAACAACCCACATCCATGCGCTCTTTAGAATCTTCTATAGACCATATCATGCTGCTTCTCAAACGCGACGTGATCAAACCGAGATATTCGAGACTGACCGTCCGAATTGCAATATCTGCGCTCTTGTTCCTTCAAATTCAAGAATTTTCCTCATTAATAAGATCTACGTTGGGAAAACTGTTAAAACACACTCACCGGCAGTTTTTGACAAGAAGATTACCCACAACCTGCAGAAACATTTCGGCCGCAGGGAACTCCGGTTTATTAAAGGCAGTTAGCATGTCTTGTAGGAAGCTATCGAAGAGCGCACGATAGTCTTCTTCACCCTCGTTCTTGTTTCCCTTCGATGAACACCTGATAAAAGCTATACAATTCACCGAGAAAACAAAGAAATAAGAGTAATTTACGGTTGATTTTTGCGAACTCACCGCCTCAATGATTCTTACGTCATCCAAAAAAAATGTATATGTTTGTTAAAAATGCACTTAAAACCCTTCCAAATGATGAAGCAAAGGCTTGTGGGGACAGGGTCAAGCGAGGCGTCGAGGAAAATTCGGAAATACGACCCCCCTCCCTCTGCCGAAGGCCGAAGTCCATGAAACAACCCTCTTTAAAAGCCGAACTATGAAAAAGTTGTTTAATTCTCCACCAAAACTGCTCATAAAAAAGCCCTGCTACCCCATCGTCCACAAAAAAACTCGTTTAAAAAGTATAAAAGTGAAAAAGTCAAAGAATGATCATTAATGACGAGTCCTGTCAAACGAGCAAACGAGAAACGGAGCAAAAAACGTCAAACTAGTCACTAGAAATGGCGTACTATGACAACACCTCTTCTTTGTTTATTTCCTCCACAAGACTTACCAAATTCTAGTACTACACAGATTATGGTTCTCAATTTACACGTCCCCCTTTCGCTCAAAGGAAGCCTTGTAAAAGCCTTCGCCAGCTGTGTGTTGACTGGACTTTGGCGTTGACCGTGGAGCAGCTTATTTACTATTGAAATTTGAACAAATGATTATAACTTTCTTCAAATTAACGAATTTTCAATCTGAAAGCTGATTTGGGAGTTTTGTGAAGAGCTTTTTCTAATCAGTACTGAAATTACAGGAAGTTATAAGAAATAACAAATTTAGATCAAATAACGAGGAAAATTCGAGACGAGCACGAGTTTTTACACTTTCCGGAGCAATAACTTGCTTCATTTCCGTCAAATTCAAAAAGTTGATACGTCATACAAAACTAGAAGATTTTCTCTATCAAACGGTCGCTAAAGCAGCTTCATACGTCCAGTACTCAAAAAATGCCACGTTTGAGGATTTTGGCTAAAAGAACGAGGAAAATTCGAGACGAGCACGAGTTTTTACAATTTCTGGAGCAATAACTTGCTTCATTTCCGTCAAATTCAAAAAGTTGATACACCATACAAAACTAGAAGATTTTCTCTATCAAACGGTCGCTAAAGCAGCTTCATGTGTCCAGTACTCAAAAATGGCCACGTTGAGGATTTTTGCCCGATTACCGCCGAAACGTACTTTTTTTACATTAGTACTATCCCAATG